>RJWJ010005865.1:0-65696 GCA_004363605.1 Indri indri
CACAGGCATGCGCCACCATGCCCGGCTGATTTTTTCTATATATATATTTTTAGCTGTCCAATTAATTTTCTTTCTATTTTTGGTAGAGACGGGGTCTCGCTCTTGCTCAGGCTGGTCTCGAACTCCTGAGCTCAGAACGATCCGCCCACCTCGGCCTCCCAGAGTGCTAGGATTACAGGCGTGAGCCACCGCGCCCGGCACCCTCTATTTTCTTGATAGACCTTTAGATTAACCTAAATTCTTCGTTTCCACTGCAAAACATGCTGCCTTGAGGCCATTTTACTCATGAACATTCTGATATAGTAAATACTATAGAAATGAATTGTATCTACATCGAATCAGCTATATGGGTTCCTGTCATAAATTTGTTTAATCAAGTTGCTGCCTCAGCATCCATTTTTAGACCTGACATAAATTCTTTAAAACCCAGTCTTACCCTGTCACCATTGGCCTAGTTAAAACTTCCCCTCCCCATGTGGTTGTTTGCAATATATCCTGATTCTTCAACGTCTTACACACAAACCAACACACTCACAGCTGCTGACTATGATGAAACTTAATGGTCAATGCCAGAATCATGTAAATTAGTTCTTCCTTTGCTCTCAAGTTTTCTTTAACCAATATACAACGCCCTGGAGAAAATCTAAGGGATGACGCCAATGGACCTTAATAAAGGCATAGTCCCACGGGTTCTCTCAGTCCCCACCTGCTGGTTGAGCTTCCTTGCTGACTTCTTGACTTCCTGAAGGCCTCTTATCATCCCCCCTAATCTCTCAGAGATTGTAAGTAATAAATGTCTTCTGTTTCATGCATTTCGGTTTCATGCCCTTATTGTGCCTCACCTGATTTGCACACACACCTGAACCTAACTTTCTCTTTGGTCAGGGCTAAGAGAGTGGCTATCTTGTAGGAATGAACCAGACCTAGGTCAGACAAGAGCCACGTGGGCATCTGCCAGCATAAACAGGATTTCTTTGTGAGGGACACACCTGGTCACAGGTCAGACACTTAGGCATTAGGCCATCCATCAGGACAGAGAAGTATCTCAGGAAGGAACACTGTAAACATTCCCAGGGAAAAACTGGGAAGGAATAAGAATGTAAATAAGTATAAGCATAAAAATAATAAGAATTAAAACATAAATCAATACTTTTAAAAGATATTTTTTCAATTGCTTATGATCTTTTAAAATATTACAGGTTTTGCATATTGTTTGTATTTTAAAAGATTTAAGATGCTTTCAAATATCTGTTAAAGATTTTTGATTTTTAATGTATGCCTAAAAGTACTTGATTGATTTGCAAGTGATGATTAAGTGCTTGGCGATATTTAATTGCTAAATCCACAAGATTCTATGTGAACAGAATGTAGGTGTTCAGAATATAACTGCCCAACAGAAAGTTTTGTGATAATGGAAACACTGTATACAGTAGTCCCTCCCCTTATCTGCGGGGGATATGTTCCAAAACTCGCATTGGATGCCTAAAACCACAGATAGTATCAAAACCTATGTATACTATGTTTTTTCCTGCACCTACATACCTATGATAAAGTTTAATTTATAAGTTAGGCACAGTAAGAGATAACTAATAATGAAATAGAACAATTATAACAATATACTGTAATAAAAGTTATTTGAATGTGGTCTCTCTCTCAAAATATCTTATTGTACTGTACTTACCCTTCTTCTCATTGACCATGGATAAATGAAACTGTGGATAACAGGGAGGACTACTGTATCTATCTGTAAAGTCCAGTCAGTACACACGGCTATTGAACAGTTGATTGTGGCTAGTACCACTGATGAATTCAATTTTACTTTTTTTTTTTTTTTTGAGGCAGGGTCTTGCTCTGTTGCCCAGGCTAGAGTGCAGGGGCATCATCATAGTTCACTGCAGCCTCAAACTGCTGGGCTCTCACTTTTAAATTTATTAAATTTAAATTAACTTAAAATAGTCATATGCAGCTGGTGGCTAGTGTATATGACAGTATATCAATAGATCTAGAAGAATGTTAATTGCTTAATGTTTAATTAAAAGCTAATTATTTGACAAATTATAACTTTTAGCATGGGCCAATGAACAAAGTAAAACTATTAGTGGATATTACTCACCCTGCGTTAGAACCCTTCTTCACACATTAAAGAATCTATCACTTCATTAAGGCTGCTGGTAAGTATCCAACCATATCTAAGCAGCCAAGAGAATTTCATATTGTTGCAGAAGAAGCCTGAGGTCCCAGCATAGTACTGCCAAGAACACATGATACTTCATTTTCACTGAGGGGTTGATGTAGAGATGCTTTTAGGTGGAACACAGTGGTACTACCAAGATGTGCAGTGCTCAAAGGAATTGTGCTTCGGGCACATTCTCAGTTCAGTTAATCTGCTGGGTCCAAACAAAGTAGAAATTCAAATAGCAGAGTATCAGATAAATTTGGAAAAATGGTTAACAATCTAATATTAAAACCATAAGGAGGAAAACAAAATAAATAAAAAACAGGAGCATATGGGTTTAAAGCCAAATTTTACCTAACTTTCAATGAACAAATAATGTCAATAACAAAAAATTAAGAATGTTATTAACATATCCTTAATTTTGCATATTAATATATGAATGTCAGCATTAATATCAATTTTGAATATCTGCACAAAAATCCTGAACAAAATATTCACAAGCAAAATTGAGCAGCTTATCAAAACAATAATATACCATGGCTGAACATATTATATTCCATAAATGGCTTAAAACAAGAAATCAATATAAATTATAATATTAACATATCAAAGGACAATATACGAGCAAAGCAAAAGATGCGATGGCATTTGAAAAGGATAAGAAGTTAGCTTTAATTATAGAATATACTTGCATATAACAAAGCAAATATTAGTTTAATGGTAAAATGTTGTACTGATGTCCATTAAATTGGGTAAAAGACTGAGATGCTGGCTATTACCCCCATATTCAACATAATCATATTCATTTTAATAAAAGTAAAGAAATAATTATTTGGAAAGAAAATTTCCTTTGTAATCACAGATGATATGACCAAATACTTGGAAATCCCACAGTCTATTAAAAATATAAAGAGATTACCAGTTTATGGTTAGATTGAACATGGCAACATCCAAATATAATAGGATGGTATGCAGGGGGTACTTTCAGTATAAGAGAAATCGTGAAGGTACTTTAAAAAGTAACTTTATATATGAAGCAACAAAAGAATCAAGATCCAGGGTATATGTGTGTGTACTCTATAAATCAGTAAGTTGAGAAAATGGGCAAAAGAAACATAGGAAAGTTATAGTAAATAACATGATTGGTCAATAAATATGCATAAAAGATACTTAATGGGTTAATTAAAAATATATATTTTTTAAGTGGACAAGTGGAGTTATATATATAGGATACTTTTATTTCCAGTTGACCAGATTATAAATTACAACAGAAGAGAGGAGTAAATATCCAAGTATATATAAGCTATGACTGCGATTATAGAGAGTGTTGTTTACAGACTCCATCTGAAATTCAAAATAGTCAAGGTAGAGTTTAAAAAATTGTCAATAGCTAAATACTAATCAATACGAGAGTTTAAAAACATTAGCAATATTCACACAGCTTCATCTGGAAGGTTTTTCATTTTGTAGAAAAGTAATAGTACTATGTATACAGAAAAAGGCAGCTAATTGCATATCATCATGTGAGCTGACTGCTATCACACCAGGGTTTAATTACATGATGTTGAGCTGAAATTCCAGCTTGAGGGTCACTCCTTTAGGTTTTGGCAACATTTCAGCCTATGGTTTCATGTCCCAAATGTTAGTAGGTAACAGGAATGGAAGTTCGAAGGTAATACTTAGACACATGGGGTTATGGAAAAGCAAACTTTCTATACCACAGTGCACTCCAGTTTTTTGAGATACTAATCATGTGCTTTTTGGTCGTTCCAAGCGCAAGAGAGTGCTTAAATGGCTTGTCTAAGAACAGAAACCATTTTTCAAGTATCAAGTATAGTGGTAATCTGACCTATAGAGAAACCATTCTGCATTGTGTTACATTTAATTATCAAAACTTACAATTGCATAGGGGAAATGATGTCAATATTTAATAGTAAATTATTCCCTGTGTGGACAAAAGGGATATGGATGAGCAGATCATAATGAATGATAACACTAACGCTATAGACTTTTGGCTGACAATGCGTAATGTGTGATGTTCCTTAGTTCAGAAAGGTAATAATTCTTTCATAGGGCTGCAAGTGAATTTAGGTAGCTGTCATCTATAATTCTGATTTCCTAAATGATTTTAAAAAGGTAGTTTTTAGAATTGATGGTATCATGTACATATAATTCATCCCATTTGCAAAACTATGTAGAAAACTTAGAAAAATTGAAAGAATAAACATAGATCAATGCTTCTTTTCCTTAATTTGTCTAGAATATATTGAACCAGAAGAGTTCTGAATTAACTCTTCCAGAAAAATGACTTTCTATTGTACGATTATTTTAAAAGAATCTTAGAGCTTGCTGATATAATACTCAGAAATTTACCACTTTCCTTAATGAGTGAAATTCATCTTGTTTTCAATTGTATTTTAAAACTTCATATTTCCTACAATATCTATGGTCATGTTTGACAAACTACATTTTTTTACCAATATAATTCCTTCTAAATATATTAGAGATTTCTAAATATTTTGGATTAAACATGTGTTAACTTTTAATTTAAAAAATTTAATAAAAAAAATTTCAATATTTTTTCTTAATATTGTTATGGAGTTTGTTTTGCTTTCTTCTAGCATCATAAACTAACATTGCTTCTAATCACAGATTTATTAATTGTCTAGCCTTTAACAGACATTTTATATGTGTCATGGACAGAGAGATGAACAATACAACAAATTGTTTCAATCCTGGTTTCCTGCGTGCATTAAAGGTATTATATTTTCAAATGAATGTATCAGTGTAGCATCCATCAAGTTACTAATTACAAAATGGATCATTTCAATGGAGAATTGAAAGTTGCCACTTTAAGCAAGTTTTACAGGATAGCGCTAATAATCTTGTAAAAACTTGACATGTGCTTTCAGAAGTATGCGGTATCATTTATGAAATGGTATTGCCCCAAATTTAAACCTAATTAATTATCTAGACCTAACTTCCAATTTATAGGAAAAAGGAGGGACAGAGCAACAAGTTAAATGAAACCATGAAGAACAAATCAAGAATGTGGGACATTCTTTAGATACTTAAAAAGAAAAAATCAAAACCATGAAAATGTAGGGGTATTACGCTAGATAATAATACGTTTTAAAAATCCCAAATGCAATTAGTTAACCTAGAGTGGATCCTGATCAGAAAATAAATAGCTATAAACCAAGTGCAGTGGCGCATCCCTGTAATCCCAGCTACCTGGGAGGCTGAGGCAGGAGGACAGCTTGAGCTCAGGAGTTCAAGGCCAGCCTGGCAGCATAGTGAGACTCTGTCTCTTAAAAGAAAAGAAAAGAAATAGCTATTACAAAAAATATTTGGGTGCATATTTGTGGACATTATAAAAATTATTAAGTTTTCCCAGTATGATTATACTATCACAGTTATCCAGGAATTTGTATATATTTAAGGGTGAAGTGCCATGATATCTACAACTAACTCTCAGATAATACAGAAATAACTCATTAGATAAGCAGATATGAAGAGCGGAAATGAGACAAAGCAAATAACATGAATGTAAACATATATGGTGGGTTACTATGCAATTCTTTCAATTTTTCTGTATGTTAAATAACATGTATTACAAATTTAGATATAGTATTTCCTAAAATAAATTTAGGAAAAATCTCCAAGAGGACAATGTATTTTTGCTATCCCATTATTAATTCCTAATTTATCTTAAATTGTGAACAGAGAATATGAATCGTTGGCTATTATCAAAATCTTTATATATACTAAATCATATACTTTATTTCCAAAATTATGTAAAATGTAGTAATAGATGAGTGGCTTTAAGAAGCTATTCTAAATTAATTATGCCACTAGAATCTTTCATAAAAACTATCAGCAACACAAATAATAACTATAATAGCTTATATTTATTGAGCATAAAGCTATATGCCAGATAATTTTTCCAGGATTTTACGTGTACTAATTGAATTAATTCCCATAACAGGACTATCGCGTAGGGTTTTTTTTTGTTTGTTTGTTTTTTAGAGATAGGGTCTTGCTATGTTTCCCAGGCTTGAGTGCAGTGGCTATTCACAGTGCAATCACAGTGCACTGCAGCCTTGAACTCCTGGTTTCACGTGATCCTCCTGCCTCAGCCTTCCAAGTAGGTGGGACCACAGGTGGGCACCTTTGTGCCTGGCTTTCATGTAGGTCCTTGATTACATTTTACAAAGGATGCCCATAGATGATAAATGTCTTGGCCAATGACACACAGGGTATAAGCTGGCAGAATGGCAGCGATGACAGGTAAGGCATATTCTATGACTAAAAGCAGTACAGCATATGTGACATTAACGAGTTCGTTTATTAGTATTAATTTTTGAGAGTTAAACAATTATTGAGTGGTGTCAGAAGTTGTCCTGATTTAAAAATAAAAATATGTCTGCCAATGTTTTGACATTCCTTTCTTCAAAAGGTGAAGATGAATTCCTCTCCTACCGAATGTGGGCTAGACTTAGTGACTCACTGCTAATAATTAAAATGTGGTGGAAGTAACTTCCAAAGTGAGATAATAAAAAGGATCACAAGTATCCTCAAGCAGCATACGGACAGGTCCCATTGGAGAGGAAACAACTTGCCAGGATAAACTTACCAGCCACTTAACTAAGCCATCTCTGAATGCACATTCTGCAGCTCCAATTAAGCCTTCAGGTAACTGCAATCTCTTGAGACACCTGAAGCCACAACTGCCCAGGTTAGCTGCTCCCAAATTCCTGTCTCACAGAAACCGTGAGAAAAATACACATTTATTGGCATTTTCAGTCACTGATTTTTTGTGTACTTTGGAATGCAGCATGAGATAACTAACAAAGTTTGTATCTAGACAAAGGATGCTATTGAAACAGAAAGCTAAAAATGTCAGAGGCGCATGGGACCACAAAATGGGTGGAAACTGAAAGGGCCCTGAAAATACTTTTAGCAGAAACCTGGAGGTTTTTAAGTAGGCTACTAGTGAGGGCTTAAAGAAAATGGAAATATATTACTGCAGACTAGGGGAAAGGGGGGGTCTTGTTATGTAGTAGCAGAAAGTATAGCAACATTGGTGCATGTGATGATGTGAAAAGTAGAAAATAATACCTAATGAACTGGACAATTTAGCTAAGGAGACTTCCAAGCAGAAAGTTCAAGGTGTCTCCTAACTTCCTGCTGCTTAAAGTACAAGAAGTGAGATAAGCTAGAGAAAGACTGTTAAACAGAAGCGAACCAGGACTTGGTTTTAGAAATTCCCAGCCTCTCTAGAAGGCAAATGATGTTAAACTTCAGAAATGGTCTCTGGACAAATATCAAATCCAGGGCACTGTTAGAAAAACATAGTCTATAGGTAAGCGGAAGGTATGTGTTCATCTTGGTCCTCGGAAAAGCAAAAAACAAGACAGGATGAGATGCATAAAAGACATTGGGGCAACTAACTATGAAGGAAAAAGAGGAGAGCCAGGGAAGGTAGTCAAAGCCTTCAGGCAAGGCTGATAAATCTAAAGGAGAGGGAACAAAGGGAGATTGTGTACGAAAACTATTAAAATGCAGTGCAGTGTGAAGATAATTTAAGCTTGCCTGATGGGAAGTTGACTCAAAGTTGCCCAGTTGGAAAGTCTGGGTCTCATAAGAATTGACCTGCATTAATACTTCTACTGTGCTCAGAAAACTGACTGAGAGGAGCCCGTGGGAAGCATGGCCTCAATATTAACATGATGGTTAAAATCACGCTCATCACAGCAAGTGATCTGTTCTCCATAGAACAGATAATCACTATTATGAACTCTTTGTTAAGACCTCAGAAAGATCTAATGTGATACTTAAGAGAATCACCATTCAATGAAATTCCTAAAAAAGGGGCTGTCAGCAGCCTCTTGCAGAAGCCTGAGGTAGAGAAGAGATGATTCTGAGTGAAAGTAAAAGACCAAGTGAGTGTGAGCACCAGGAGAAAGCTATCCTGAATGTTCTACTCACTAGAAGCAAGTGACTAGGTTCAAAGGAGGGGGAATTAGACCTCAACTTTGAAGGGTGGAGTGTCAAAGAATTTGTGGACATATTTTAAAAACACCACCATCGGCACTCAGAGTGCAAATTGTTCATATTCCTACAACATGGAAAATATGCTCGAGAAGCCCCAAAAGTCTCATCTGTGTGTAACATCAACTACTCTCAGTCCAGAATTTCCTCATCTAAATCAAGTCCACTGTGGATGAGGACAGCTTTCTCCTGGCACTCTCATTCTCTAAGCCCAGCAGCCAGTGTGGGTGAGCCGCCTGGGGAAACAGATCCTTCAGCCCCATCGAGCCTTCAGAAGACTGCAATCTCATGAAAAGCCCAATCCAGAAGCACTCAGTAAAAAATTCCACTCTGCGGATGTTGTGGGCATGAAGAAATTGAGATGCCCATGTTTTTCTTAATTTGCCACTGAATAGTCAGATGTTCCATTAAAATAGAACTGACACTGAATGCTTTCTAGTGTGGCAAGAACTGCATTATGAATTCTTTCCTTTGCTGAAGACATGAGATTAATATTCAATCATTTCTCACCGATGTGAATTGTCTGACGTTGAAAAAGTTTGGGCCATATCCCTTATGTTCTTAGACTTTTACACCAGTATGAATTCCTTGATGTGCTTTAAGGGCTGAACCATACCTGAAGGTTTTCCCACACTGCTTACACACATAGGGTTTCTCACCAGTATGAATTCTTTCATGTTGAACAAGGTTTGAAGCACGACTAAAGGCCTTCCCACATTCCTTACATTCGTAAGGTTTTCCACCAGTATGAATTTTCCGATGTTGCGTAAGGTATCCATACATTTTAAAGGCCTTTCCACATTCTTTACATTCATAGGGTTTTTTATCAGCGTGAATACTCTGATGTGCATTAAGGTGTGAACTACGTCTAAATGTCTTCCCACATTCCTTACATTCAAAAGGCTTCGCGTCAGTATGAATACTCTGATGTAGAGTAAGATTTCTATAGAAAGTAAAGGTTTTTCTACATACCTTACATTCATAGGGTTTCACACCAGTATGAATTTTCTGATGTTGATTAAGGTATCCATGCAAGCTAAAGGTCTTTCCACATTCCTTACATTCATAGGGTTTCTCACCAGTATGCGTTTTCTGATGTTGAACAAGGTTTGAGCCAGTACTATAGGCCTTCCCACATTCCTGACATTCAAAAAGTTTTTTACCAGTATGAATACTCTGATGTCGAGTAAGATTTCTATACAAAGTAAAGGTTTTTTCACACTCCTTACATTCAAAGCGTTTCATACCAGTATGAATTTTCTGATGTTGATTAAGGTATCCATATAAGCTAAAGGTCTTTCCACATTCCTTACACTCATAGGGTTTCTCACCAGTATGCGTTTTCTGATGTTGGAAAAGTTTTGAGCCAGTAGTATATGCCTTCCCACATTGCCTACACTCAAAAAGTTTCTCACCAGTATGAATATTCTGATGTCGAGTAAGATTTCTATACAAAGTAAAGGTTTTTTTACACTCCTTACATTCATATGGTTTCCCGCCTTTATGAATTCTCTGATGTAGAAGAAGGTATGAGGCAGTGGTATAGCCTTTCCCACATTCTTTACATTCATACGGTTTTTTGCCAGTGTGAACACTCTGATGTACAATAAGTTGATGACCTCTTCTAAAGGCCTTTCCACATTTCTCACACACATAAGGTTTCTCATCAGTATGAATTTGCCCATGTTCAACAAGATTTGAGCGCCTGCTGAAAGCTTTCCCACACTCCTTACATTTATAGGGTTTTTCACCAGTATGAATTCTCTGATGAATTCTAAGGTGCCCCCCTTGACTAAAGGCCCTCCCACATTCCTGACATTCATAAGGCTTCCCACCAGTGTGAATTCTCTCATGTTGAACAATGTGTGAGGCATAAATAAAGGCTTTCCCACATTCCCTACATTCATAGGTTTTCTCACCAGTGTGAAATCTCTGATGTACTGTAAGTTGATAACCACTTTTAAAGTTCTTCCCACATTCTGTACATTCATAGGGTTTCTCACCAGTATGAAATCTTTGATGCAGAGTAAGCTGATAGCCACTACGAAAGTTCTTCCCACACTCTTTGCATTCATAGGGTCTCTCAATAACATGAAGCCTGTGATGTAGAATAAGTTGATAGCCACTGCTAAATTTCTTCTGACATTTCTTACATTCATAGAGTTTCTCTCTGTTATATATGCTCTGATGTCGTATAGAAGATATATGTGTTTCACACGTAGGCATTTCTACATAGCTGATTATCTCACACTGTAAATCCAAATCTGAAACAAAAAAAGAAAATAATGTATTTCTATATCAGAGACCATGAAACTTCTATGAAAGAAATAAGAAATGATACTAATAATAAGTAAATGGCTTACAGAGTTCTAAAATATGGTTATGAAATTTGAGCTGGGTGCAGTGGTTAACACCTGTAATATTAGCAGTTTGGGAGGCTGAGGAGGGAGGATCGTTTGAGGCCAGTTTGAGACCAGCCTGAGTAACACAGCAAGACCCTACCTCTACAAAAAATAGAAAAATTAGCCAGATGTGGTAGCACACACCTGTAGTCCCAGCTACCTGGGAGGCTGAGGCAGGAGGATCACTTGAGGCCAGGAGTTCGAGACGTGCCTGGGCAACATAGTGAGACCCTGTCTCCTAAAAAAAAAAAATTAGCTAGGTGTGGTGGCATGCATGTCTGTAGTACCAGTTACTCGAGAGGCTGAGCCAGGAGGATCACTTGAGCCCAGGAGTTTGAGGTTACAGTGAGCTACGATCTTGCCACTACACTCTAGCCTGGGTCATGACGGAAGGGGACCCTGTCTCAGGAAAAAAAAAAAATTGGAAGTAGAAAAAATGAAGGTACTTATTACCATTAAAATGAGAATATTGGTTACATTTAGCAGGAGGAAGAAGATTGTGATTGGGTGAAGACATGTAAAGGGCTTTAAAATTGACTAAAAAAGCTTATTTCCTTGTTTAGAAATATTGTTTTGACAGGTATAAAAGAATCTTGTGTGTTATCATTACAACTTTTCTGTAACTCTGAAATTATATTAAAATGAAGAGTTTTAAAAAAAAGTTTTGGGAGTTGAGTCTACTTCTCCCTCACTGCAAGACCCTATTGTAAGTGGTCCCTAAAAAAACCAATAAATAAACAAACAAATAAATAAATTTTTAAAAAATATTTTAACTCCTGACCTGGGTGTAGTGACATGGTTATTTAATTTATATAACTCATTAAGCCACACTTTTGTTTTATATTGCTCTCTGTATTGGTCTAATATTTTTTAAAATGGCTTAAAATTAAAAAAACAAACAAATTACACCATTGATTCTAATCATTTTTATTTCCTAACAATTCAAATTTGATAATGCCTTATACGATCTGCCTCCTCATAACAATGTGACCCCATTTCTTGTCACTCTCTTCTTAGGATCCCTATTCTGGTCTATTTTGGTGCTCCTCAAACTCACATAGCTCTCCCCGTTCTATTCCCTTTACTTGCCACACTCCTCCCATCCACGACCCCTAGCTGTCCTCTTAGCCCTCCAAGATCTTAATCAGCTTGGAATATAAACACATTGATAAACACATGGCCTATGACCCTACATCCTGTCTCTTCTCAAATATTAACCATCCCAAAGAAGTCTCCCCAGCCATCTTATCTAAAATGGCCCAACCTCTGCTTACTTTTTATCGTGGCTCATTCCACTGCCTAATATTATTTGTTTACCTGTTTATTTTTATGTCTACTTGTTCTAGTACAATGTCGATTCCATGAAGACTGGGACCTTATAAGTCTTGTTCACTATCACTGTATTGATAAATGTGTGTTTGTGTATGCAAAAGCACAGGTGGAAAAACAGCTGAATCCAAAATACAGGTAAAAAGAAAAAAGAGCATCCTCATCACTGAAAAATGGGTTTGAAATACAAGAGAAATAAAGTGATTGATAAATGGGGTAAAGTTCAAGTTTCTTCCATAGCTCACATTGAGATCTTTATTTCCTCCCCAGGTCATAGGCCTAAGCTCCACAAGTCTGGGTGCCTTGGAGGAGGGCTTTAGGAACAACACCACACAGAAGTGTCACCTCTCCCTTACCTTATAGGCTGTTACCAGCCCTGATTGCTTTCCCTGCCTTCCTTACCTGTGTACCGTGTTTCTTCCCTCAAAATCATCCAGGGCTCTTTGCCTTGCTCCAATAAGTCAACCACATCCGGTTTAGAACTGGAATGTCCTGCTTATAAGAAATGAAATGCCACATGGTATAAAAATAAAAACAAAAGTTACAGAAACTTTTGGGCATTGGTTAAATTTGCAGCGAACTAAGGATTTCAAATAAAAGAGGAGTGAGATGATTTAAGAAGTAAGGCAGGTATGGTGAAACATTATTTTAACTTAAACTTATATAGGCTCTGTCTCTTAAGAGAAAGTTTAAAAATGTTTGTGAAAGTCTCTGGAGCCAGAAAGCTGGTGTACAAATTCTTCCTCTTAAACCTACCAACCTCATGACTGTGGCCAAGTCACTTCAACTCACTAGTCCACAGTGCTGGCAAATAAACTGGGCATAATAATATTAACATCATACAGTTGTTTGATGATTAAGTCATCTTACATATTTTTTTTTTCCAGAAGAGTGCCAGGGACATAATGAGCACAAGTGTACTAATTATAATTATTTTATTTCCATAAAAGGAAAACACGAAGCATCTCAATTGATTTATAAAATCTTCATTCAATATTAAATGCAAAGTTCATAAATTATAACTTTCAACCATAAATCATACAAATTGGCTAGAGGAAATTAAATTTAGACCCTACAGTTTTAAACGAATACTGTTCAAACAATCCGCTGCTATACAAGTCATAGAGATTCTTCTCATACTCAGAGCAAATCACGAATCTGCATCTAACTTTTGTCCTTGCAGGTGGATCAGATGACGACACAGCATACCTATAGAAATTTTGGGAATAAACACAATGGGAAACTAGGCTTCCTGAACAATGATTATTCACTAAATAAATATACATCATTTTAATGCAGCCCCTTGGATATTAAGGAAGGGATCAATTTTAAGAAGATCCAGAGGGAGATGTGAATATCACTAAAGGATGAAGAAAATGATGGTACTTAATGGAAGAGCCACTGTCAAACTGGCAGAGCCCAAACCTTCCTTTAGGAACGGGAAGGAAAAATTCAGCCTATATTGTGAAATACAGCCTTGAAATTCACTGTGTTAAATGGTAATATATCACACATCACATTTTAAATTGCTTGAGGCAAATAAACTTACCCAGTGAGACCAGGTTCCTATAGTTCTCCAACATCACATCCCTGTACAAATCCCTCTGATTAGGGTCCAGGTAGTCCCACTCCTGCCGAGAAAAGTCTATGGCCACATCCCTGAATGTCACTAATTCCTGAAACTGTAAACCCATGTATTATGAAGTTTAAAATTTTTTTTAAAGACTGAAAGACAGAAGATCAGAAGAGCACGTTAGAGAAAGGGAGCAATATAGTACAAGTGACTAGTGACCAGGAGGCGGAATAAAGCAGAATGTCTCCATGTTCCTAAAGAATCCTATTGCTGCAGACAAATCTTTCTACATATTGGGGGTTACTGCAATAATTCAGACCTGCTGAGGAATAAAATTCAAGTTTCTGTATTCGATAAAGTATTAAAGATATAACCACATAGTCCATTAGTTGCATGATGTTTAAATTCCCAATAAACGTGAGTTACTAAACTATTTTCCCTTTAACAGTTTAAAAAAATTTAAAATAAAAATCTCCATATTTAAAAAAAGGTTTGTGAAAACTTTAGCTATTTGCACAAGCCTCAAGTTCATCATTATGTCAGAGCATATCATAAGCATTTTTGTTTTGACAAATAAATTTTGTATTGGCTATATAACAATTTATTTTATTTTGGATATCTTAGATTTAACCACCCTTTACTTTCACATACTTGGTGGATGAAATTTCAAAGGTCTTTTCCAATTCTGGAAATCAACACATTTATTCCTTAGGATAATATTCTCATTCATCACCATCTTCCATCATAGTACTCTTTTTTCTTCCTGGGTGTATACTGATATAGGATGACTCATAATCAAAAAGATGTCACCCAAGTTCAACAGAACACATTCAATCATAAAATAGATATTTGTCTCTCAAGATCCATGATATGTTCCCAATCATTCTAAAATTCTCTAAGAACATGAGATCTCATCACATACTAAGACTGAGACCAATGATAACCAAATCCCATCTTATTTGCCTAGAAAACTCAGGTCTATGAGAATTTAAAAGTCTACCTATGGTATGGTACTCAAATAGGACTAACACCTCTAATTCACCAAACTAGAGACCTACTAGGGAAGCTCAACTATTTCCCAGATGGGACTTCACTCCTTTATGGCTCTATCATAGCCTTTGGTTGAAGAATAAGCACATAAGAGTACTCAGTAAATAAAGACATAAACACTCAGGGAGGAAATGGAGTTATTTGCTATCACTATACACTGCAGGAGAACAGGAGAAACTGGGGAGCAGATAACTGAATGAGGCCTTCTTAAAAAGGAAGCTCTGGGTTAATAAAAAAATCTGCATAATCTAAAATCATAACATTGCAAGGAAACAGAAATAATCAACTTACACAGGTCATGGTTTTAGAAATTTAAGACTGGATCAGTCCTCCTCAGGATTCCACTACAATTTAAACTCCAGAGAATCCAGAGCTGAGAGAAGAAAAAAAGTTTTAGTTGTCCCAATATGACTCAATTTAATAAAATCTTTCCGCTCTTCCATTTCCCCTTCTAAAATTAGTCCCCCACAACTGTACATATAATTTAGGGAAAAACAGAAGATGGATCTAAGCTCTCCCTCAAACCCCAGGAAACCGAGCTACACAAAGGTAGTTGTAGAATTAGTCACTTTTGCATTGAAGCCAGATCCAGACATTATAGCAGGAGGTTTCCTGGAAAAGCCCCCACTTTGGGGAGGCTGATCTAGACCTGAGATTAGGCTGCTCAGTCTTCCCATGAATAGATCCACCTGCCTTCACTCCTACTTTCCAAGGCTGAAAGAGGTCTCATCATCGAAACTAGAACCTCTTTTATGGCATCAGGGATCAGTTCAAATTGGTTAATATATGGGAGATACTATTAATACGACACCGAAGAAATTGCTTAGTCCTGGTTCTGTGTTGAGTCCAGCCAAATTGGCTAAACACAGAACATATATGTAACAGATTCAAAGCAGCCATTAAATGCTAAGCAGGAAAACATATTTAAGGACATTATGCTAAATGTACTATTGTAATTGCTTTGGGGTGCCATGAACCACACCCACATAAGATGGTGAACTTGGCCGGGCGCGGTGGCTCACACCTGTAATTCCAGTACTCTAGGAGGCCGAGGTGGGTGGATCGCTTGAGCTCAGGAGTTCGAGACCAGCCTGAGCAAGAGTGAGACCCCGTCTCTACTAAAAATAGAAAAAATTAGCCAGGCATAGTGATGCACGCCTGTAGTCCCAGCTACCTGGGAGGCTGATGCAGAAGGATCGCTTGAGCCCAGGAGTTCAAGGCTGCCATGTGCTACGACGATGCCATTGTACTCTACCCAGGTGACAGAGTGAGACTCTGTCTTAAAAAAAAAAAAAAAAATCCCTCATGAACACTTTTCTGGTTGCTAAGTTAGAAGACACTAATTAATGTAGGATGATTCAGAATTATATCAAAGTCATTTGATGTCAGCACATCCTAGTCAGCAATAAAATAGCCATAGTATTTATCACTCAGGGCTTCCTTACAAAGAATCATGATCCCTACATTTGATAGTCCTACATCATATTATTATTCAATTCTAAAAGCTTCAGAAAGCATTAGATCTCAACCCACACTAAGATTGGGACCATTTATTATAAGGTTTTACCACATGCACCTGGAAAACTCATGTCTGTAGAAAACTTCAAAGTCCTTCTCTATTTGGCCAAATGGGATCCTTATCTCTAATTCATCTACCCACAGTCTGATCTGGAAGCTCAATTCTTTATGGGACTCAACACCCTCATCGTTCCATCACTGCTCTTACTACGTGATTAGGCATATAAGAGGTAATGTCAGTAAATACATAAATACTGGTTAGAGTGGAGGAGGCCACAGAGAAAGGACACTGGATTATTTGGGACGATTGTTCACTGGTATAGGAGGAACTCAGAAGCAGATAATTGAATGGGGTTCTTCAGGTAAGAAGCTTCAGAACAATTAATGAAAACATTTACATCACATATTTCAGTGAGAAGGAAACATCAACTCACACACGCCATGGTTTTATATCTGCAAAAACTGATGAGACCTCCTTGAGGTTCCTCTACAGGAGAACAAAGAGCGTCCAGAGCTGTGAAAGGAAAAACACACCACAAGAAAGGCATGCTTTAGTGTTACCGTGTAACAAAATAAACTTTTTGCTCCTCCATTCTATTTTACATAACACTTCCCACCATAAGCACACAATTTGAAAAGATTAGAAGAGTTTTTAGATAAATCCGAACTCTTCTCCAATCCCCAGGATACCCAGGCACTTCAGCAGGCAGTGCAGTTCTTCACTCTGGGAAAGCTGCTCTGTAGTGAGATTGGGCTGCTCAGTCCTGTCCTGATCAGATCCTCTTCCCTTCATTCGTACCTTCCAGGGTTGAAAAGGAGCCACATCATCCAAACCGCATCTTACTTTATGGCCTTGGGATCAGGTGAGGTTGAAAGGGGTATGCAGGATAGAAGGACGTAGAATTGGTCAGGCAGTGTTTGGCACTCAAATTCTAAAAGAACTGCTATTTAACATTATAAAATATCCATGTAATGAATGTCAAATAAGGAAAAATATTAGGGACATGGAAAATATTCTAGAAATATGGATGGTCAGTAGAAAGACCAGGTTAGAAAACCATTAAGTACAATATGATACTATTTGTAAAATATATGTATATCTCAATATTGAAAGGCTGACAGACCATTAGTTCTACAGTAGGGGTTGACTAGGTAAAAAAAAAAAAAATGAAAAAATTTAAAAATAAAAAAACATAAAAGACTGACAGTTCATCAGACTAAAGTAGATATGAAAAGTCTGGAAAGTTATACACTCATAGATTAACAGTGTTAATCCCACCTTAGCCTCCCAAAATGCTGGGATTTCAAATGTGAGCCCACCATGCCTGGCCAGAAAGTACGTTTTTTAAAACAGTCTATAGACCAGGCACAGTGGCTCAAGCCTGTAATCCTAGCACTCTGGGAGGCCAAGGCAGGAGGTTCCCTTGAGCTTAGGAGTTTGAGACCAGCCTGAGCAAGAGTGAAACCCCATCTCTACTAAAAATAGAAAAACTTAGCTGGGCATGGTGGCACACGCCTATAGTCCCAGATACTCAGGAGGCTGAGGCAGGAGGATCAGTTGAGCCCAGGAGTTTGAGGTTGCAGTGAGCTGTGATGATGCCACTGCACTCTAAAAGGGCAACAGAGTGAGACTCTGTCTCACAAAAATAAATAAATAAATAAATAAATAAATAAATAAATAAATAAAAATAAAAGTCTCTACTTGGTTTTATAGAAGTAACACTAAATCTGGACTGTTTTACTAAATGGTTTTTGTTTCCTTCAGCTCCTCCTCTACGATCTCTATGTATGCTCAAACATGTTGGATTACTGTCTAAAAAGATAGGTAAATTTCCTGAGTATAGTCTAGTTTGTTATTGTGCTAGTCTCAATAGGAGGACATGATTAACAGCAGGGGAAATATTTCCGTTAGAAACTTACAAACTGAATTGTACACTTTACACAGGTGAATTTTATGGTGAATTATATCTCAGTATAAAAAGGTAAGGTATAAATTTAAAACATAAATTCCTTAGCATCACAGTGCTTTCATATTAAGTCAGCATAATTTGATCATAATTTGACAATGATAGCTACAGTCAGAATGACATAGCTGCCATATAAAATCCAAATCATATTACCTGAATCTTCGTAGTGGTCTTTAATGCATTTATTTCTATTCAGGGATTGCCTTAGTTACTAGAAGCAATATAAAAGTAGCAACTACATCATTTTAATCTTTTTATCACTCCTAAAAACTAAGATTGCATGGCCTGGCACATCACAGGCAGTTAGTAAAAGTCTGATTGTTTTACCCCAGATTCTACTTCAAGGAATTTATCTTAAGGTATGATCTATAGAAATACAAAAAATGCATTTGCAGATTGAATCAAAGAATGTATGAAAAGTAGAAGAGTGTTTGGTACAAAATAAGTGTGCAATAAACATAGCCGCACCACATCTTCAGTAAAAAACTAAAATACTATTTTGGATGCAATCCTTGCAAAATGTCTCACGAAAAACAACTTTATTAAGTGGGATTGATATTTAATTTTTGCTTAACATTACATACATGTAATCCTTCCATGTCTAACTCTGTATAAACATAATTTTATTAGCTGCATAATAGTCAACCATATGGGTTAATCATTTACTTAATCATTTCCATAATCCTGCACACTAATTTTGCACATAATCATAAAGAGGAAAACTGTTGTCTCTGATTTTAAACCAAAGACTCTAAATCTTTCTGGGCTTTGTTTAGAATAAGAGAACACACAGAAAGATTTGAATGATATGCCAAATGAATATGAAAATGTTAATGAGATTCACCTCAATGACATCCAACATCCACTGGAAAGAAAGCAGATTATGATTAGGACATTCAGACACATTTCAGACGAAGGAAAGCATGCCCTAAAACCAATAATTTTATGAAAGAAAAAACCCAGCTAGCCTAAACCTTGATTTTTAGATGTAAAACAATTCTTTCCTCTTCATCAGGGTCCTTCTTTTGGGGAATGGCAGGACTGGGGGGAAGCAGGGAGTCATGAGTTATCGCGCTTTTCTTGTAGTACAGAATGACTCGTTACACCATACCCTCCACACTTGCCCTGCTCACACACTTAAACAGATGGAGGCAGCAGAGAGGCCAGAACCTGGGTATGCGTTCCCAGCAGGTTCCTGGTGTTAGAACTCTGGGAAAGCGGAGGTTCTGAGACAAGTGGCTGACCCTCAGAGCACACAATGAAAGAACCTCCCAGGCGTTCCCAATGTCACAGCAAGTCAGCGCCTTCTTGCTGGAAAACTTTATTTAAGGTTCATTATCTGACTTCCCTCTTGCAGACATTTCCTTTGTGTCAGCCGCAAGTAGCTGTAAGGAGAGAAGGTGGAGGAAGCACCAAGGACCCTGCAGCCAAGAGTCACAGTGACACTGACAGCCACAGCAATAGACGAACACATACAGGGCATTCACCTCATATCCGCGAGCACAGAAACTCACCCGTCACAGCCTCACAACCGCACCCACGACCAAGGAGGCACATCCCAGCCCTCTAACACTCACAGTTTCTCTCTCTCTCTCTCTCTCTCTCTCTCTCTCTCTCTCTCTCTCACACACACACACACACACACACACACACACACTAGCAGACGTTCCCCATCTGACGGATGAAACATTCTCTCACATACACACACAAGCACTCTCCTCTGCTGTTCATGCACCCACAGGCCTGAGATTCCAGTAACTGGCCCGTCCACGCTACGGGTTTCCACGCTTTAAGGGCTTCCTCCACCACCCCGGCCGGTTCAGGTCGAGCTCCAATTCGACCCTCATCGCCCAGGGCCCTGCCCGCGAGGACCCTGTACCTATTACATCCCGAGATAAGCTCAAACTCACCTCGCAAAGCACAAGAACCGCGCGAAACCGGAAATGAAGCCATAGAGTGAATGGTCCCGTTGCCTTCTGGGAAATGTAGTTCAAGTCTGAATATCTGTGACCGCGGTGCCTTATGGGAAAAGGGACCCAGATCCCAAAATCCTAGTTAGGACGCAAACCCGCCCCAGGAACTGCCGAATGCCGGTTCGCGGAGGTTTTAGTTTTCCTTCTAGTAGGAGTCTGCAAACGCAAGGACATGATGCGCTGGCAGAGATAGCTGGGACAAAGGCGTCCTCGGAGTCCAGAAGGGACAAGTGGACCCAGAAAGCTAAGAAGGGGACTGTGGAACTCCGGCTGACCAAAGCCTCAGGCTTGTGCTTGCAGGGCTGTCTCGGTAGGGTCAGCGGTGTGGCCGCGAGGGCGAGCGTGGGGGACGGGGTTGAGTACCTGAGGGAGGGGACTCTGCTCTTGTGTCCCCTGAAGCAGCCCCAGGCTTGTTCTAAGGTATAGGAAAATTAACTTTTTTAAAAATTGAGAAATAATAATTGTATACTTTATATATTTATGGAGTACTCTATATCTTGATATATGGTTACACAGTGGAATGATTAAATCAAGCTAATTAAACCCATCACTTCACGTGCTTAATTTTTGGGGGTGCAAATGTTTAATATCTAGTCTTTTAGCAATTCTGGAAATACATAATGCATTATTAATTATTGTAGTCACTGTTCTGTGCAAAAGATCACTCAAAGCTTATTCCTCCTAACTGAAACTTCGTACCCTGTTGATCAACATCTCCCCTTTCTCCATCCCTCAGCCTATGATGACCAGCATTCTACTATCTACCTGTATGTTTTACTATTCTGAATTCCACATATAAGTGAGATCATGTGGTATTTGTCATCTTTCTTTCCCTGGCTTATTTTACTTAGCGTATTGTCCTCCAGGTTTATCCGTGTTGTTGCAAATGACAGAATTTCCCTCTTTTTAAAGAATGAATAGTAGTCCATTGTGTATACATATATCGCACCGTCTTTATCCATTCATCTAATGAGGGACCCCTCGTTTGCTCTTCCTTATCTTACTATTGTGAGTAATGCTGTAGTGATCATGACGGTGTAGATATCTCTTCCCCATGGGCTCTGCACCCTGTCTACACCACTAGCCTGGGTGCCTGAAATACCAAGTAAAACAAAATATATCAGTGCCCCATAAACTTTTTCACATAGGATGATGAAAGCCTCCACAGCTCCCTTCTACCCTGTCACACACACAAATCTTGACAGGGCAGATTACAGAGAAGAAAAGGCTCAGTAAATTAACACCACAATCATCGCACAAACCCATTAGAAAGCTCGATGAAATTTTTAACAGTATTAAGTGTCAGCAAGAACATAAAGATTTTGGAATTATACCTTGTAAGACTGTCAACTGGTATGTTAACTTTGGGAGGAAAACAACAATATCTAGTAAAACTGAAGATAATGTTTACCCTGTAATCTACAGTTCTTCTCCATTTATACCATAGATAAATACACATTAATGGTGACCAGATATAAATACAAACAGCATCATTTGTACAGAAATGAACACAACCCAGATGTCGTAAAACAATAGAATATATATACAAACTGATGTACTATATTAATAGAATGGAGAAACAACACTAAGCATAAATTGTAAATACTTAATATTGAGTAAAAGAAGTCAGATGCAACAGGATACATACTCTATTACTCTAATTGTATGAGGAAAAAAACAGGAAAAGTCAGACTATACTTTAGACATATAAAAAAATGAATTAGGCCAGTTGCGGTGGCTCACGCCTGTAATCCCAGCACTTTGGGAGGCCAAGGTGGGAGGACTGCTTGAGGCCAGGAGTTCAAGATGAGCCTTCAAGCATAGCGAGACCCCATCTCTACAAAAGATTTAAAAAATTAGCTGGATGTGGTAGCATATGCCTGTAGTCCCAGCTAATCAGGAGGCTAAGGTGCGAGGATCACTTGAGCCTAGGAGTTTGAGGCTGCAGTGAGCTATGATCACACACCACTGTGCATTCCTCCATTTTATGTGTTTATTAATGTATGTACATATATATTTTAAAGTCTTATAATAGTATGTGAGTTCTGGTTTTTATTCCCCATCTCTTGTTGCATCTTAACACACTACTTACATCATTGTTACTTTCTAGTGACTTTCAGTGTTGCCTTCTAATATATAGTATAATATTAAAATTCATTTTCTTCTCTAATTATCTTATTTATACTTCTTACTAATTTTTTACTAGTGTCCCTAGAATTTAGAGTATGTATTTTAAAATAATCTGAATCTACCTTCAAAAATATCATACTTTAGATCTGAGAGCTACAGTAAAACAAAATAATATACTGCTTCGATAGTCTGTAAAACACTGTAACAGTATATTTCTAACATCTCTCCCCCATTCCTTGTGCTGTTCTATCATAGATTTCAGTTTTCCGTGTGCTAAAAAGACAGGATAATAGTGCTACAATTTTCCTTTGAATAATGTTATCTTTTAGAGAAACTAAAAATAAGAAAGAATGGTTTTGTTTTACCTTCATTTATTTCATTTCCAACTCTATTAGTTTATAGTTTTTATACAAATTTCCGACTATATCCTATTCCTTCTCCCTGAACAATTTCCTTTAACAGTTCTTGTAGAGAATGTGTTAGCATTGGATGTTTTCAGTTTTTACCTGTTGAAAGGTCTTTATTTCATTTAAAAAATTTTTAATGGTAACAACTTTATTGAGATATAATTCACATACCATCCAGTTCACTCACTTAAATTGTACAATTTAATGATTTTTAGTGTGGTCACAGAGCTATGAAACTATCAACGTAGTCAAATTTAGAACATTTCATCACTCAACATGTAAGCCTTTGACCATCATGCCCAATTCCCTCTACCACCCCTCAACTTAGATAACCACTAATCTACTTTCAGTCTCTGTAAATTAGCCTACAATGGAAATTTCATGTGAAAAGAAATTTCATATAAAAGCAACCATAAATATGTGATCTTTTGTACTGGCTTTAATCACTTTGCGTAATGCTTTCAAGGTTGATCTATGTTGTAGCATGTATCAGACCTCCATTTCTTTATATTACCAAATACTATTCCATTGGATGGATATACCACATTTTATTTTTCCATTTAAGAGATGAGGAACAATTGGTTTGTTTCCAGTTCTTGGCTTCATGAATCATGTTACTGTAAATATTTATTTAAAAGATTTGTGGGTACATATGTTTTTTCATTTCTCTTGAGAATATACCTAGGACTAAAATTTCCTGGTCATATGGTAACTCTGTATCCTTCTGAGGAGCTGCCAGACTGTTTTCCAAAGGAGCTGCACCATTTTCCAGTACCATCATCAATATATGTAGGTTTCTATTTCATCAAATTCTAGGCAAAGTTTGTTATTGTCTGTTTGATTCTAGTCACCCCAAAGGGTGTGAGGTGGTATCTCATTGGGGTTTTGATTTGCATCCTTGATGACTAAAGATGTTGAACACGTTTTCAAGTATTTAGTAGCCATGTATATGCTTTTTTTGAGAAAAATTTATTCAGTTACTTTGCCCATTTTTAATTGGGTTATTTGTCTTTATCATTGAGTGGCAGGACTTCTTTATATATTTTAGACACAAATCCCTTATCTGATATCTGATTTAAAAGATTTTCTGTCATTCTTTGGGTTGTCTTCTCACTTTCTTGATGGTGGCTTTTGAAGCACAAAGTTCTGACATTTGATTATGTGCAATTTTTTTTTTTTTTTGGATGTTGCTTGTGATTTTTGTCATATTTAAGAAACAATTGCTTACTATAGAGTCTGGAAGATTTATGCCTATATTTCCTTCTAAATGTTCTACTGTTGTAAGTCTTACACTTAGGTGTTTGATCCATTTGTTGCAGGAAAGCGGTTTCCAAAGCTGGGATCCATAGTCCAAGTGTGTCCTTTGCTTCACAGGAGAAAGAATTCAAGAGCGAGCCCATAGTGTAAAGCCAAAGCAAGTTTTATTGAGAGAGTGCAAGAGATCTACTCCACAGAATAGAGAGGCTAGTTCTCCCTGCTGAGGAGAACAGCTCCTTTGGTTATTATGATTTCATTATTTAAGCACTGGCTTAAATAGGCTAAGCAGGGGAGGAATATTCATGTTATTTCTTTGAAAGGGTCAGGTGATTTCTTAAAACTGAGAACCCTCCCCTTTCTTTACTTTATATGGTCCCTCCTGGAACCGTCTTGGTGTCAGCGGGAGTTTCTTTTAGCATGCTGATATATTATAACTAAGGCATAATGAGCTGCAAGGCCAAAAAGTGGCTGATTCCTTCCCCATCTTAGTTACAGCCCATCCGAACTTGTTCTGTTACCACATCTTTTTTTTTGATAAGGGTGGTTAGGGGCTTTTAGCTCTTTCTTAAGCAGTGCCTGCCGGTCTGCTATCTCACATTTTGAGTTGATTTTGTATATGGTTAGAGGTAGGGTCTCAATTCATTCTTTTCCATATGATATGCAGTTGTTCCAGGGTCCATAACAGTCCCAGAATCCTCCTTTGAGGAGCTCACATCCAGCAATTCTCAGAGTCACGGCAATGAGTTTACGGGGCGCCCGCACACTCAGGACTGAGGCCGCGGAATAAAAAAGCTCCAGAGTTCCCTTCTCAGATTACCTGGCTCCGGCGCCACTGGGCCTACTTTCCTCCAGGACCTGATCAGGAACGCAGTGTGAACGCGTTTGGCGAACGCCCTCGGCCTCAGGTTAGAGGTGCCAGCAGTCGGGCTATCTGCGCTTGCGCACTCCTAGGATTTGCCACAACTCCCAGAAGTCTCCGGTCTCGGGCGGTGGGCGGGGCAGGCTGTCCTCGTGGTCACCCGCCCCATTACTTCTATGTTTTCGCTACCCTGGAGTTCATTTCTTACCTGAGTCTGCAGTCTTAACTATTCTGGATTGGATTACAGAGAAAACCTGGACCTCTGGCTCCGTTTCCTGTATCTCTGGTTGCGCGCTACGGCTGCCTCCCTCCCACCTGAGGAAGAAGTCGTGGGTCGCAGCGGGGAAGACTGCAGACCTAGACTGCAGCGCGTTCGGGACTCTGCGTGGCGGTGAGAGAGAAGTTTCGGGAGGCGCTCAAAGCGGACCTGTCTGCCCGCCGCCTCAGGAGCCTGGGTGGCTTGAGCTTCACAGTGGGTGGTCTCAGCTCTGGTGGACGGGCGGGGAGGGTGAGAGACCCTGCAGTGTGTGACGGGGCCGGAGCGTGCTTCCGTGTCAGTGGGTGCAGTTGGGACTGTGAGGTGGGCAGTCGTCCTTAAGTTACGGAGACCTTGCGTGTGTGTCGTTGTAGATGATCGTGCTTTGCCTTGGCTTTGTAGTGAGCGTCCCTGTGACCGGGGGCTCCAGGTTCGCTGCTGCTTCCTTGCGCTCCTCTCAGCCAAATATGACTGCTACGGAGAAGTACGCTCGTAGTCTCAGTTTGGAAGTCAGATATTGCGCCTTAAATGCAGTTTCCAGTGAGAAGAAACAGGACGGGAAATTTAGAGCAGTAATTGCCCTTACACAAACATGATAGATTCTGTTAAAAATTATGCAGCGATGCTTGTTAAAGCATGCTAAGGAAGACTTTATTCAGGACTATCGTGATAAGTAAAGAGACCACTGCAGTGGGATTTTGCCGCGGGTAAGAGAGATTGGGCTCAGCTCTCAATACAGCATGGACAAGTGCGAATTTATAGTCAAGGAACAGGATGAGGATCCCTGGATGGAAACTTCCTATTAATAAGAGGAAACATCAGGTGTAAGGAGGATTCTGGCTAACTTGACGTAACAGGATTCTTGCTGAAAAGAGGAGGTGATCAGTCATCACCCTGGGGATGGTGGAGGCGGAGGAACCTAAGTAGATACAGGAATGGAGGGTTCTTGCTAAACCGACTGACTTAGTAGGCTTTGCTAAAACAGGATTTACAATGAAGTGTACATGTGAGCCTAAGAGGAAGTTCAGGAGTCCGACTAAAGTTTGGTCAGGTAGAGAAACTGGCAATTCCAAAAATAGGATTTCCTGCTTGAAGCCATATAGCAGAGAATATGTTTACCTTGTTGCCTAATACGAGACATTTGTGTTTTTCATTTTTGAAAACGAAAAGTTATTCTTTAATGAATATACTTGTGCATATTTGTTATATACTCCTATAATTATTTTCCTTTTAAAAATTGCTAGAAGTGAATTTTGTGATTAAAAATCAGACTTTATTATAAAGTGCCTCTAGTATGCTGTACCTGAAAATTGTAGTATTTGGGATGGGATAATCACTGAAAAGCAGAGTTGCTTCCTTTAAAATGCTTATAATTTATCAAGGAGGGTTATATCTGAATTGAAATAAGTTTAAGGCAGTGTGCGATAGAGCATATGTGGAGAGATTTAGGTGATCTACCTTGTGAGTTTGCTGAACCAGAGACATCAGTCTGACTATAGCAACACTCAGGTTATGAACAAATTATACTGATTCTGTGGGATCTCTGTGGTGACAAACAGGATTTATACTATATCTTTTATACTTTGTAGTTTTCATTCTAATGATATTAGATGGAAAGCAGAATTAAATTATTTCATGAGGTAGATAATTCAGGAACTATCTGGAGGATAACCTGCTAGGTTTGGCAACAAAGTAAACCCTTCTGTCCAGAATATTTGAATTAAAGCTGTATTGAGACCATCATCAATTTGCAGAGGAGATCACTCAGGGACAGTTTTCCATATTTTTGGAGACAAAATTCCAAAATACCTGAGGAGAAGTAATAGAGTGAGTTGAAGTATTGAGATCCAAAGGAAACCACAGAAGACAAGCCATTCAGTAAAATTTTAAATTTAGAAAACGAAGAATTTTTTTGAAAACCCCACTTTAACAAATTCTGAAACACACATATTTCAAGTTAACATTATATGTCCACGGTTACAAAAATTATGAAGGAAACAGTAATCAAAAATCAAGATCCAAACGAAATTATAGGGAAGGCCGATTATCAAATTCTGGTTATGGAGAAGTTTCTAAGCAAAGGTTTATTTTATTTCTCCTTTAGCCTTATTTAGTTGTTTCATGTACTGGCCAAAAAGAACTGAATACATAACAATTTATTTATGATAAACAGAACCTAAATCAAACCAAAAGTATAAGTACTGTTAACATATGGACATTTAATTTTCAGACTTTTTCTGTCTCCTGTTCTATGATTATCTGTTTCTTATACTTTCTCTCTGCATTGATTAATACGTGTTTATATATTACAAAAATAAATGTATTAGTTAATCTGATTTTTCTGTTGACATTATTTGGAATATTTTCCATGTCCTTGAGTATTTTTTTCTCAATTCCACATTTAATGACACCTTTGTATTTTAGGACAGTGATAATCTGTCATATATTTACTTAGTAAGCTTTGCTAGACTCAGAATGCTAAACATTCGCCGTCTGTCTCCAACATATTGACCAACTTTACCCAACTTCAAGATCAAAGAGAGATTCCGATGCGTATCATGTCCTCTTTTCAGTTTTGAAGGGAACGGAAAGAGGTAGATCTGCTCAGAGGATGACAGAGCTGCCTAATCTTATACCCACATCTGCCTCCCCAAAATGGTATACTGGCCAGAAAATTTCCTGCTGAAGTATCTGGATTTGGCTTCAGTGCTGATATGCTTCTGCTTTGTGACTGTGTAGTTGAGACCTGTGGGAATTTGGGGAGGAAGCGGGTTTATCCAGAATCCTAATCTTCCCAAATTGTGTGTGATAGGGAGGTGGTTTGGAACCTGGAATGGCAAAGCAAAACAGTAATATTATCTTGAGCCCCGTGGGATACACTAAAGCACAGCTGGTCTCAAGATCTTTCTTTTTTTTTCAGGTTTAGGGTCTCTGAATTCTGTGCTTTTCTGGTAGAGAAACCCGGAGGACTGAACAGCTCTGGCTGGTATAAGACCATGGCTTGCGTAAGTTGATGTTTCTCTTCTTGTTGATATTTGTTTGTGATTTTTAGGTCATGTATGCCTTTTCATCAGTTTTCCTGAAGATACCTACCATGAGAGGGTCTTCAGTTAATGTATTCCTCAGCTCTTGTTCTTCCTGTAAATGCCACATCACCCAGCATTTTCCCTGTGTGGCCCACTGTAAATTAATGTTATTCATGTTATTATTGACCAAATTTTTCAATAACATGGGCAGTCATAAAGAGTAAAGGAGTCAAGTTCTTAGAAGTGAAGAGATACGCATTCCAGGTCAGTTTTGTCATTTGGTGAGACTGAGACAGTGGTTCCATTTGACCATCCATGAGAAATGTGATATGGTGGAATTTGGCATTGGAGGAGGTTGGTTAATCTTTGTGTAGGGAAAAATTGCATATGTGTGTGAATTAGCATTTGAGTGGGACTTATGTTAATAAATCTAGAGGTTGTGGGTTTTGGTGGAAAGCCCTGAGAAGCAAATACCATAAAATAATGATGTCCTACAAAAAAATCCTTTTGTTTTATTAAAAGAAACAAAAATGCTCATGGTAAGATTTGACATAATGAAGTACTTGCTGCGTGAAGAAATGATTAATTTTATGGAAACTTCATTTTCTAAAATTGAGAATCTGTCCTGTATGTTGAATAAAATTTCTCATGATTAAATTTTTAAATTCCCTTCCAAGTGAAAATACTCCTCAATTAACTCACATTGATTGAGAATTTATGAGGCAGATACCTTTTGGGCATTATGCATATAGTAATGATTTAATTTAATATGAAAATATTATTATTTTGTGAATCTCAAAAGGGTTAGATATTTAAGAGGTATCTCAGAGCATGCAGAAAGTTGTGTCCGTGTCACAAGCATCTTCAAACATATGTATACATTCTGCTTCCTCCATCTCCCCCGATAGCATAGATTTCTAGTCTGAATGCTTCTCATGTTGTTCTTTTGCTGCAATGCCGTCCTTTATCTCCTCTACTTCATTTTCTAAATCTTTTCTTTAATTTTCCCAGTAATACATGGGTTTGCTGTTTCAGGTATCCATAACATTCAGGGACGTGGCCATAGACTTCTCTCGTCAGGAGTGGCAATATCTCGACCTGGTCCAGAGAACCCTGTACCGGGAGGTGATGATGGAAAACTATGGTAACTTGGTCTCACTGGGTATGTTTATCAACCTCACATAATTTGGAGTAATTTAGAATCTGCTCTGTAGGATACATGCTCTTTCCATCATAATTTTCAGGGCTGCCTTTCAAAAAACTAGGTAAATTTCTTTCCTCTGTTGCTATGGAAATGGTTTGAGCTTTGTCTGGTTGGAAATGGCAACTCTGTTAAACACTTTCATCTTCTCTATCTTTCAGTGACATTCATATATCCCTCTGATACTTCTTTTATTTGTCTTTTTTCCTTGATGACCAGTGCTTTGCTTAAAATTTTCTGGTGTTCATTGTAGAACCATTGTCAGGGAATTGAGGTTTCTTATTTATTTGTGCTCAGAATAGCTATAGTGCTCCATTTTATTATCTGATCTGCTTGTAGGGATATTCACTCTACAGAGGGTCCTGAACTGTTGTCATTATCAAAGGAGATCCTCTTCATATAGTGGAAGATTGGATAGATGGGGTTCACTTAAAACTGAGGACAAAACAGTCCATTCCTAAGATAGAGTTCCTTTGAGATATATGGATAGGTAGATAGGTCTCAAAATATATGTAGGTATGTATATATATATATTTTTCCTACACAGAGTCTTGTGCTGTCTCCCAGGCTGGAGTGCAGTGGTGTGATCATAGTTCATTGTAACCTCAAATTCCTGGGCTCATGTGATCTTCCTGCCTCAGCCTCTGGAATAGCTGGGACTACAGGTGTGCGCCACCATGCCTGGCTGACTTTTAAATTTTTTTATAGAGACCAGGGTCTCACTATGTTGCTCAGGCTGGTCTTGAACTCCTGACCTCAAGAGATTGATCCTCCTGCCTCAGCCTCCTAAAGTGTTGAGATTATAGTCATGAGCTACCACGCCTGGCCAGAGTTCATTTGAGTTATGGTTGAAACTTGTAATCCATGAAAATGACGTATAAAGTGGGATGAATATACTATAGATATCTCTTCTTGTATACTCTTAGTAAAATAATTACAGTGTATAATAATGTTAATAGTTAATATTGTGTTTGCTAGGTACTGTACATTTTTCTAAGCACTTTAGTTATGTATCAACTAATTTAATCCTCCCAACAGCCCTATTATTTTACAGTTTCACAAGTGAGAATACTGAAGAATAGTAAGTTTAAGTGACTTGCCCAACATCACATACAGCTGGAATGTGGCAAAGTCAGGAATTAGTTCCAAACTCTGTAATGTGTTTTTCACATTATGCTTGCTGTCTAGAACTAGAAGACATATGAATTTAAATTTTTTTAAAAAGAAGAGCAAAACAAAAAACATCGACTCTTCCTAATTGATCTCTTTTTCCTTATTTCTCTTACTCTTTAAAATCTTATTCATTGTCACTTTGTTTATTGCAAGTATAACTGTAATTTTTGGCTTTCAATGTTTATTTCCATACTTTGTGACACTTCTTTTCTTTGTAAGCAGGGCATTCCTTGTCTAAGCCGGATATAATTACCTTATTGGAACAAGGAAAAGAGCCCTGGATGGTTGTGGGGGAAGAAACAAGAAGAGAGTGTACAGGTAAGAACAAGTGAGGCAGGGAAAGGCATTTGTGTAAGTAATAGCCCAAGTGGAATTGGTCCACTCATTTGGTAAACAAATCCCTTCTCAGTGGACAAGAGGCTGTAATATGGAGAAGGAATGAATATCTCAACGTGAGATAGTCATTGAAGTTCATATTTATTTCAGTATCTGCTCACCATGTTATTTTTCTCATATTTCCTTCCCAATTTAGTGACAGACCTTCTCTTTCTGGGGTGCAGCCATTTTTTCTAGATACTGGATCCAAATGCTTTTCAAATCCTCTTTTACACACAGATTGATATGTATAGCTCTATTCTCTAAAAAATAACATTCCTTCTTATATATGGCAAGTACTTGAATACTCTGAGCCTGGCACCGTGCTTGGCACAAGTAGTCTGGTAATGCTGAACAGGACAGATAATGTTCCTGTAATGATGGAGATTAGAGTCTATTAAGGAAGATATAAAGTACATGTGAAAGCGAATAAATAAATAATATCAGGCAATGAAATATACCGTGAAGGACAGTGAACAAGAACAGGGCACTTTTATATTATGTAAAGTGTTCGCAAACCCAGTTCTACAGCAGTGACATTTGTGCAGAGACATAAAGTATGGACTCAGTTTATTTCAGTATATGAGGAGAGCATTTCGGGAAGAATGAACACCACATGCAAAAACCTAAAGGGGGCATAAGATTTGTACGTCTTAGGAGGAACTGGTAGACGAGAGCATACTTAGTGAGGGAGGACTAACAGGATATGAAATCAGTATGTTGGGAAGGATCAGGTCCTGTAAGATTTCGTATTTTAATATGAAGAATTAGGATTGTTTCTAAAATGTAATTAGTAGCATTATGTGATGATGTAGAATTTTTTATCATTAATTTGTTTCAAAAGATAAACCTTTTAATTAATGTTGAGACATAAGCAGAAATCCAGATTAAACAGATAGAAATTAATGAGTTATCCTTTTGATATTGTTTTTTCCTTTCGTTTTCCATATCTTCTTGACTTAATTGAAATGAGTTGGGTTTATTCTCTTCCTTTCTAGTTTGTTATTCTGAAATTATTTCTTTTATTTGTATTTTAGTCTTGAGGGCTAAAACTTCATTTTTGAGTTTTCCTAATTCTAATTTATATCCTATCATATCTCAAAGTATTATATTGTCTTGTAGCATATTTTTAAATAGTGTGTTACAGGTTTCTCTGGTTTGAGGTGTTTATTTAATGTGTATTTAAATTGTGTTATTCATTTTTGGCTATTGTCTAATTTATGCAATATTGTGCCTTGTTGTATGGGATTTGACCTTGGGTCTCTTTTTTTCGTCATTAATATCTGAAATTACTTTTTTCAGGCATGGGCTCACTCTGTTACCTGGGCCAGAGGGCAGTCGCTTCATCATAGCTCATTGCAACCTCAAACTTCTGAGCTCAGGCGATCCTCCTGCCTCAGCCTCCTGAGTAGCTGGGCCTATAGGCATGCACCACCATGCCCGGCTACTTTTCTTTTTCTTCTTTTTCTTCTTTTTTTTTTTTTTTGAGACAGTGTCTCCCTTGCCTGGGCTAGAGTGCAGTAGCTTCATCATAGCTCACTGCAGCCTCCAACTCCTGAGCTCAAATGATCTTCCTGCCTCAGCCTCCCAAGTAGCTGAGACTACAGACGTGCACCACCATGCTCAGTTGTATTTTTTGTAGAGATGGTGTCTTGCTATTGCTCATGCTGGTCTGGAGCTCTTGGGCTCAAGCAGTCCTGTCTCGGCTTCCCAAAGTACAGGGGTTATCGGCGTGAGCCACTGCACCCAGCCCTGAAATTAGTGTTGAGGAAGGAATCATGATTCTGGATACCTTGTCTAAATTTGTGATTTTCAAGCACCCTCTTCTGTTATTTTGTTAAATGTTCCAATTATCATGGTTGGGGAAAAAATGGGAGTATATAGGAGCATAGTTTTGTGTAGCATTGTAATTAAATTGGTATTTATCTGATTTATTGTTACAATTTAAGATGTTAATTGTAATCCCTAGGGAAAACATTAATTAAATACCTAAAAATGTATTGCATAAGAAACAAGGGAATTTAAAAAGTACCCTAGAAAATATCTATTTCATAGAAAAGAAAGTAATAAGAGAGGAATGGGGGAATAAAAACAACATAAGACATATAGAAAATAAAAAGCAGTCTGGGCACGGTGGCTTGCACTTGTAATCCCAGCACTTTGGGAGGCTGAAGTGGGAGGATTGCTTGAGGCCACGAGTTTGAGACTAGTCTGGGTGACACAGTGAGACTCTGTACAAAAAAAAAATAAGAATAATTGGCCAGCATAGTGGCATGGTCTTGTAGTCCCAGCTACTTGAGAGGCTGAAGCAGGATGATTGCTTGTGCCCAGGAGTTTGAGGCTGCAGTGAGCTGTGATCCCACCAGTGCACTCCAGTCTGGGCAATAGAAAACCCTGTTTCTGGCTGGGCGCGGTGGCTCACGCCTGTAATCCTAGCTCTCTGGGAGGCCGAGGCGGGCGGATTGTTTGAGCTCAGGAGTTCGAAACCAGCCTGAGCAAGAGCGAGACCCCGTCTCTACTAAAAATAGAAATTAATTGGATAACTAAAAAAAAAAAATATATATATATATAGAAAAAATTAGCTGGGCATGGTGGTGCATGCCTGTAGTCCCAGCTACTTGGGAGGCTGAGGCAGGAGGATCGCTTGAGCCCAGGAGTTTGAGGTTGCTGTGAGCTAGGATGACGCCACAGCACTCTAGCCTGGGCAACACAGTGAGACTGTGTCTCAAAAAAAAAAAAAAAGCCCTGTTTCTTAAAAAAAAAAAAACAAAAAAAATCAGACATACTATACTAATCATATATAATATATGATTCCACTTATTTGAGGTAGCTAGAGCAGTCAAATTCACAGAGACAGAAAATAGCATAGTGATTCTAAGAGGCTGGGTAGAGTGGAAATGGGGACATACTAATAAAGAGGCCTAAAGTTTCTTTGTGTGAGATGAGTAAGTGCTACAGACCTACTGTATCATATTTTACCTATAGTGAACAATAACCTACTATCTATTTAAAAATTTGTTAGGAGATTAGAGCTCATTTTCAGTGTTCCTACCACAAGGAAAAAAATTAACTCACTAGAAAAAATTTGAATAAGTACAAATACTAAAAGGTGGTGTTCTTATCTAAATACTATTGTATGTCCCTCAATTTCCTTCTCATATCTTTGTTTTTTTGTTATTTAGTATGTTGACCTCTGAAAATCATAGTCTGTCTGAACTTGAAAAACTGTTGTTGTAATGGGGATTTTTTTATCCTCAAAAAAAAATTAATAGAAGGAAATTTGGGAAATTTTATAATATGTGGGAATTAACACAAGCCTAAATATTCGGAGGGTCAAAGAAGCAATGAAGAGGGAAATTACGAAATACTTTGTGATGGATGAAAATGAGCGCCCAGCATACCAAAATTTATAACGTGCAGATAAAGCAGTACTGAGACAGAATTTATAGCTGTAAATGGCCATGTTGGAAAGAATAAAGATCCCAAATCAGTAATTTTGCTTTCTACCTTAAGAAACAAGGAAAGAAGAGCAAAAAAACTGGAGAGAGGATAACAAAGGAAATAATAAAGATTAGAACAGAGGTAAATGAAACAGTGAATAAAAAGAGAATAGAGAAAATCAACAATCCAAAAGTTTGTTCTTTGTAAGATACAGAAAATTGATAAACCCTTAGATAGACTGACCAAAATAAAAAGAAGACCCAAATTATTAAAATTAGGAACAAAACGGGCCATATCTGTTGACTTCAGAGACATGAAGGATTGTAAGAGAAAATTAAAAATAATCGAATGTCAACAAATTAAAAAACTTAGATGAATGTTCAACATCCAAAAAATACACAAACTACCAAATTTGACTCAAGAAGAACTGGAAAACATGAAAAAGAAAAAAAATCTCACTTCCCCTTTGCTCTCCCCTTTCATTTTTATACAGAGATTAAATCAATAAACCAAATACTTCCTACAACAAAAGGCCTTGTGGTGCCATGTGGTTTACTTTTTGATTTTTGTTTTTGTTCTCACACTCAGATTGAAGCTGCTGGAGGCCAGGCTTTTTCTGTAATTTCTTTTGTTCATGGCTAGGTATATACACTGAAGAGTATTGGAAACATACATCTCACAAAAACTTGCGCATACGTAGGAAAACAAACACTACAACACAGGGCTTTGTATGTGTATGCGTTTGCATGTGCGTTTAGAGCTGGTTGTTAAACCAGCACTTTACTGCATAACCTCATCATTTTCTGAGTTCTCTTTTTTTTTTAATCATATTTTATAACTATTTTAGAATTCTCCCAACGTTCTCTAGTGCGTGAGAATTTCTTTTAATTCTGCAGTAGACCTTTACATTTTCTTGTCCGGAAAAATTTTTTTTCTTTTATGTCTTTTAGATATGGATTCAAGGTGTGATGTAAACCACGTTGGAAAAATGCACATTTATAGGAAACACTCATCTGTTACTCTACGGCATAGAATTCATAAGGGAGAGAAATCATATGACTGTAAAGAATGTCCAAAGGTCTTTAGTCGTCTTACAGAACTCACAGAACATCAAAATATTCATACTGGTGAGAAACTCAATCACCACGAAGAGTTCAAGAAGGCGTTTAGCAACCTTAATGACCTTAGAGAACATGAGAAAATCCATACTGGTGAAAAACCTTATGAATGTGAAGAATGTGGGAGGGCCTTTAGTCATCCTGCAAACCTTGCTCAACATAGAAAAGTTCATGTTGAGAAACCCTATGAATGCAAAGAGTGTGGGCAAGCTTTTAGGAGTAGCCATCAACTTACTATACATCATAGATTTCATTATGGTGAGAAGCCGTATGAATGTAAGGAATGTGGAAAGGCATTTAGTGTTTATGGACGACTTAGTCGACATCAGAGTATTCACACCGGTGAGAAACCCTTCGAATGTAGCAAATGTGGGAAGTCTTTTAGGCTTAAATCAGGTCTTGAAGTACATCAGAGGATTCATACAGGTGAGAAGCCCTACGAATGTAAGGAATGTGGGAAGGCCTTTCGTCAGTTTTCACATCTCATATGTCATAAAAGAATTCATACTGGAGAAAAACCCTACAAATGTAAGGAATGTGGGAAGACATTTAAGTGTAGGTATCAACTCACCATCCATCAGAGAATTTACACTGGGGAGAAACCCCAAGAATGTAAAGAGTATGGGAAGGCTTTTCGTAGTAACCATCAACTTACCACACATCATACATTTGATAGTGTTGAAAACCCGTATGAATGTAAGGAATGTGGGAAGCTCTTTAGTGTGGCTGGACGACTTACTCGACATCAGAGTATTCATAACGGTAAGAGACGCTTTGAATGTAACAAATGCGGGAAGTCCTTTACGCTCAATTCATCCCTTAAAATCCATCAGTATATTCATACTGGTGAGAGACCCTATGAATGTAAGGAATGTGGGAAGGCCTTTGGGCAGCGAGCACACCTTGCACGTCATAAAAGAATTCATGTTGGTTACAAGTCCTTCAAATGCAAAGAATGTGGGAAGTCTTTTCCTTGTGCCTCATATCTTGTTAGACATGAGAAAATTCATACTGGAGAGAAACCCTATGTATGTCAAGAGTGTGGGAAAGCTTTTATTTATAGCCATAAACTTACCATACATCGTAGAGTTCACACTGGTGAGAAACCTTATGAATGTAAGGAATGTGGGAAGGCCTTTAGTGTGTCTGGACAACTTACTCAGCATCAGAGTATTCATAGTGGTAAGAAACCCTTTGAATGCAACAAATGTGGGAAGTCCTTTAGGCTCATTTCAATACTTAGAGTTCATCAGAATACTCACAGTGATGAGAAACCCTACGAATGTAAGGAATGTGGGAAGGCCTTTCGTCATGCCAGAAGCCTCATATATCATGACCAAATTCACACTGGTCAGTAGTTCTGTGAATGTAACAAATGAGGGGAGACCTTTAGTCATGCCTCACGTCTTGTTATTCATGAGAGGATTCACAGCCATGATAAACCCTAAGAATGTGGGAGGGCATTTCTTTGTGTCTCGTTATTTTGTTGGACATGAGAAAATTTATGCTGGTAGAAATCCTTATCTGTGTCAAGAGTGTGGGAAAGATTTTAATACCATGACCTTAGTATACATTATAGAGTTCATGCTTGTGAGAAACCCTTTGAATGTAAGAAATGCACAAGGTCCCTTAGGCTAGTTCCATCCTTGAAATACATCAGAAAATTCATACTGGATGGAGACTTTGTGGCATATATATGTAATAAAAGTACAGTGTGTCAATAGATTTATACCACTGAGAATGAATTTGAATGAAGACTGTGGGAAAGATTTTAAATAGGGTTCAGTTCTTATTAGGCGTGAATTTGTACTGCTGTGAACTTTCAAAATGTAAATAAAGTGTCCAGGTTTTCAGGTATGATCCAAGTTTTTCTCAGATTCATAGAATTTATAATGTATTTTTATAATAACATAAGGAAACTTTTTTCTGGTGTTCCTCTATTTTTGGATTATCCATATATTCATAGTAGAGAAAAATTAAGAGAATGTAGGGAACTGTTGTTCTTTATTTGTAAACATCTACCAGCAAAAGTCATTTATTGTTAAACTTAGGAAAAACCATCATGCAGAAAACTTCTAATGGATGTGGGAAAGGCTTTGGCCATTCTACATATCTTAATCATCATGATCAGTGTTCCACTCCTTACAGCTGGCATGACATTGGGGAAGATATTTATCCCCTTGGGGCATCATGTGTAAATGGCGGTAACTTAGGTATACTGCTGTTAGAATTACATGAGTTAGGACATGAAGAAAACACGGAAAACTATCTGAAATATACTATTATGTTCAATAAACATTAACTTCTATTTTTAATAATATCATGACTTGTTATTTTTAGTGGATTTTGATGAGTTGAAGATTTGGGTTTAATGAATTCAGAAAAGTTTCATATACCTACTTTTTTCATTTTGGGTTTGAATTCATCCTTGGTAAACTCAATAATAAGTAAAAACCATGAGATGGCCTTCTTTAAGATCTGTTACAGTGAATCAAGCACTCCTGGAATGAAACTCAGATCTATAAGTTTAGAAAATATCAAAATTGTGAAAAGAAATAATTTACAATCCTTTTATGCAGTTCAAAATTGGTTAGAAATTAACAAAAGTTTATCTACTTTGTAATTTTTGCAATTTTTTATTACAAAAAAATTTTAAATTGAAAACTTAATAGGAACTGTGCAGCAAATATATGGTAATATTATATATTGTCACATTATATCTTACATACTTTGGTGTATAATTTGACAGTTTTATGAATATTATCATGTTCTCACCCTACATATGTTAATGTATGCTTCCCCCCAAAAAGACAATTTCCTATTTATTCATAGTATCTCATAATCACTTATCAGAAAGTTAATAATTTCCTGTTATATCTAATCCATATTCAAATTTTTCAGTTTCTCCAGGAATGTCTTATAGTAATATAACTTCTTATTTTCAAAGTGATATCCAGTCTGTTTAATCATTTGGTTGGCAAACTCTGGCTCACAGCCAAATAATGCAACTTATCACTTTAGAAGAATTTTATTATAACATTGCTGTATTCATTTGTCTACTTTTTGCCTATGGCTTCTTTCTTGCTGTTATAACAGTTGAGTATTTAGTACAGAGATTCTGTGGCACACAAAAGCTACAATATTGACTAGATTGATCCTTTCAGAGTTTGTCAACTTGTTTACGACAACAGGTCTTTTGATCATGACTTGGGCTGTCTTTTTTCTCTTAATTATTTATTTGAAATACTAATAACATAAAATTTAGTATCTTAATCATTTTAAAGTTCTGTTCAAGGCTATTAAGTACATTTGTATTGTGTAACCAGCACCACCATTCGTTTCCAGAACTCTTCACCTTGCAAATCTCAAACAATAACTGTGTTCCCCCCAGTTCCTGACAACCACCATTCTACTGTCTCTATGATTTTAACTACTCTAAATACTTCATGTAAGTAGAATAATACAAAATTTCTGATTTTATAATTGGCTAATTAGTATAATGTCCTCAACATCAGTGACGTAGCATATGTTAGAATTTCTTTCCTTTTAAGGCTGAACAGTATTGCTTTGTATACCTCATTTTGTTTACGTATTCATCAAGCAATGGACACTTGGTATGCTTCCACTTCAGCTATTGTGACTATTGCTGCTATGAACACGGATGTACAAATATCTCTTTGAGACTGTGCTTTCTGTTCTTTAGAGTATTTTCCCTGAAGTGGAATTTCTGGATCAAACTGCAATTCTATTTTTAATTTTATGGGGAATTGCCATACCGTTCTCCACAGTGGCTGTACCTTTTTCTATTCCCTCCAACAGTGCATCAGGGTTCCAGTTTCTCCACATTCTCAGCAAATCTGTTTTTGATAGAAGCCACTCTGATGGATGTAAAGTGGTGTCTTGTGGATTTGATTTGCATTTCTCTAATTATTAGCTATGTTGAATATCATTTCATGTGCTTATTGGCCAATTGTATGTGTTTGGAGAAATGTCTGTTGAAGTCCTTTGCCCATTTTTGAATTACGTTTGTTTTTGTTTTTTGGTGAATTTTAGAGGTTATCTATTTATCCTGGTTTTTAATACCTGTTCAGATACATGATTATAAATATTTTCTCCCATTTTGTGGGTTGCCTTTTTAACCTACTGATAGCATCTTTTGATGCACACAATTTTTAAAAACTTTTCATCAATTCCAGTTTGTCCATGTTGTCTCATATTACCTGTGCCTTTGGTGTCATATCCTGGAAATCATTGCCAAATCCAATATTGTGAAGGTTTTGCTCTCACAATTAGTTCATAGATCCATTTTCTATGTGGCATTAGTTAAGGATTTAACTTCACTCTTTTTCATGTAGATAGTTTTCCTAGCACCATTTATTGAAAAGACTGTCTTTTTGCCATTTAATGATCTTGGCACCCTTGCTGATAAGCATTTGGCCATTTATGTACAGGTTTAATATTAGACTTTTTGATTAATTTTCAAGTAAGTTGTGAAATTAGGAACTGTGAGTCCTCCAGCTTGTTTTAGTTTTTCAAGATTATTTTGGCTATTTAGAGTCTCATGACCTATTAGGACATGTTTTTCTATTTCTACAACAAATATCATTGGAATTTTGATAGGGATTGCATTAAATCTATAGATTGTTTTAGGTTTTATTGACATGTTAACACTATTGAGTGTTCCAGTCCATGAAGATGGTATGTCTTTACTTACGTCTAATTTTCTTTCAGAAATGATTTGTAGTTTTGTACGAGTCTTTGAACTGTTACGTTAATTTTGAAGTGTTTCATTATTTTTGAAAGTATTTTAAATGGAATTATTTTCTCATTTTCTCTATTATTCAGTGTTAATGTATAGAAATGCAACTGATTTTGTGTGTTGACAATGCTGCTACTTTTCTGAACTTGTTCATTAGTTGTACTAGTTTTATTTGTGGAATCTTTAGAGTTTTCTTCACTTTGGATCATATCATTGCAAGCAGAAAATTTTACTTCATTTCCAATTTGCATGCCGTTTTTTTTTTCTTATCAAATTTCTCTGGCTCTGGCTAGTACTTTCAGTACTATGTTGCATGGAATTAGTGGAAGCAGGCATTTTTCCTTTTCCTGATCTTAGAGGAAACACTTCCAGTCTTTCATCATTGAGCATGCTGTTGACTGTGGGTTTTTCATATAAAACTTTTAGTATGTTGAGCTACTTTCCTTCTCTTCCTAGTTTGTTGAGTGATTTTAAAATCATGAATGTTTTTTAAATTTTGTCAACTGGGGGGTTGCATCAGTTGAGATGATCGTATTGTTTTTTCCCCTTCATTCTGTTAATGTGGTATTATTACATTGTCAGATTTTCAAATGTTTAACCATTGTTTCATTGTAGGAATCAGTTCTACTTGGTCATGGTGTATAATCCTCACAATATGCTGCTGCATAGGGAAAAAACAGTTTTTCCTTCTATACTGACACCATTCTCAGTACTTCACTTCTGACACCAATTGTGTGTAGATTGTTCCCACTGCAAGCAATTGTCCAGTTCTCAATGGACAACAACTGAGTGTTTTATAATCCAATTCAATTCTGACACTAACCAGAGTTGGGGTCAGATCCCATAGGCTAAGGGTTCAGTCCCACAAGACTACCTCCACTTCAGATACCAATCACAAGTGCAGGTGTCAGGTGTGCTTCCTACTGACTGGTTATAAATCGCAGGTTTTTTTGACCCTCTCCGGTTGCGTCATTTGCTGGAATGGCTCACAGAACTCAGGAAAACTTATGTTTACTGGTTTATTATGTAATAAAGGATATGATAAAGGAAACAGATGATGCTATGTAGATGGTTAAAAGAATAATATTCTCAACCAAGAATACTATACCCTGAAAAACTGTCCTTCAGAAATGAAGGAGAAAGGAAGACATTCTAAGAAAAACAAAAGTGGAGGGAGTTCATTAGCATGGGTCTGGCCTTATAAGAAAAGCTAAATGTATTTAGAACCGTAGTTATAAATAAGTTGTTAAGAGATATGTGATTTAAATACATGTAAAATATGACATCAATAGCATAAAATGGAGAGGGATAGGTATAACTGTGCAATATGTATATGTGATTAAAGTTAAGGTACTACCAGCTTAATATGGAATAGTATAATTATTAGATGTTTTATGTAAACCTCATTGTAGCCACAAAGAAAGAAAAAACCTCTAGTAGATATACAAAAAATAAAGAGAATGGGATCCTAGCATACCACTACAAAAATACAACAAATCACAAAGAAAGAGAGCCAACTTGAAAGAAAGGAAAAAAAGTACAAAACAGTAAAAAATTAAGAAAATGCTAGTAGTAAGTTCCTATCTATCAATAATTACTTTAAATATAAATGGATTAAATTCTCCAGAAGACCCAGAGTAACTGGATTGGATTTTTAAAAATTCAATAATATTCTTCTTATGAGAGACTCACATTAGCCTTAAGGACACACATAGACTGAGATTGAAGAGACAGAAAAAGATTTCACAGGAAAATGGTAACCAAAAGAGAGCCAGAGTGGCTGTATTTATATCTGACAAAATAAGTCAAAAATTGTAAAAAGAGACAAGGGAGGTCGTTATATAGTAATAAAGGGGTCAGTTCATCAAGAGGCTGTAAGAATTTTAAATATATATGCCTCTTAACATCAGCACCCAAATATGTAAAGGAAGTATTAATAGATCTGAAGAGTGATACAAGACTGCAATATAGTAACAACAGGTGACTTCAGTACTCCACTTTCAACAATGGGTCAGCAGTGGCTGAGGCAGGAGGATCGCTTGAGCCCAGAAGTTCTAGGTTATAGTTAGCTATGATCCCACCACTGCACTCCAGCTGGGGCAACAGAGCGAGACCCTGTCTCTTAAAAAAAGGGAAGGGGAGGGAAGAGAATACTTGCGTAATTGGTATGTAAGTATACATTGACTTAACCAATAATTGAGAATTTTGGAAGTAAGTGGTCAAGGAGAAGAAAGGGTTTTGTTTGTTTCTTTTTGCTTTAAATGAAGTATTAGTATAATGAACGTTTTTATTACTAAAGGTATTTCTAAGTACTAAAATGAGAGTGATCTGTTAACTAAAAGTGTTCAAAGAAACCATCTAAGACTACTTGAAGACATTATTGAATTCGGCCAAGATTTCATCTAGGAGCAAGGGGGGAAACCCCTCATTCACAGAACAATACTGTGTAAGTGCAGTTTTGGGAGAAAATAAAGTACCTCTCCCTTTCACTCTCTGAAGTCCTATTCATTTCAATTTTCTGACCCACACACACAGAAACAAGAACCATATCAAAACCTGGCCTTATCAAAACCATTCCAGAAATTACACACGATAGGGCACAGCCACGTTCACAGATACACACAATTTCAGGCACTTCACAAACGGAGACCCCCTGCACCGGGTGTCAGGGTCAGGCATGATCGCGCCACTTTCTCTATGGTACCATCCCAGTCTCCCACCTAAAGAATGACACACGCGCAGGAAACAGCCCCATGCACGAAAGCACAAGTCTGCGGTCACACCCTCGGTCCAGGCAAATGGGGCACGATGGCCGTCAGTCAGCAAAAGCCAAACAGCGAGTACGAGCTTCGCCTTAGCCCGTGCTCGCGACGCTGGGGTTTCTTCCATCACGATCACCGCAAGGGTCATCTTTACAGGCCTAAAGATTTGGACAGCCTAACTCAAGATCCTGGCGCCAACCTCCCCCTACCACCTCAGACGTCCCCCATCCCCTTCGCGGGTGCGGCCCCGTAAGTCTCCCTCTTTCCTGGAAGGGCCCGGGGTTTGCCCGGGTCCCCCCGCGCGCCTGCGCATTCCGGACACAAACTAATTTTCCAGACGCTTCAGGGTGGCGGCGCGGGGGTCGGGCGGTGTTCGTCGCTTCCGCGGGGCGCAGACTCAGCAACCAAATGGAAAAAGCGGCAATATATGGCTTCTCTGATTTTGGACTACAGTTCCCACAGGGGAGCAGGCCCGGCTTATTCTCAATAAGACGGGCCAGTCACGGCGTCACCCTTACAAGGTGTGAGGCACGGGACACCCGGGATCCTCCAGGGTCCTACTTTGCCGCTCGACCCCTTGGCCAGGACCTGGCTCCACGCGCCCCGCCCTCGGAGACCCGAGCTGCCCGGGAACTTGACCCCGCCCCCGGTGCGCATGCGCACTCTCGGCCGAACCCGGCGTCTTCCAGCATCCTCGTGCCGCGGTCTGGTGTGCTGGGGGAGTCCTCCGAGTGGGGTGAGGCCTGAACACGGAGAGGCAAGCTCGGATGCGGCCGCTGCTTTTCTGGGGCAATCGAGCACGGGACGGGCCAGGCTCTGCAGACCCGGCCGGAGGTGGAGCAAAGGTGCCTGAAGCCTCAAGCAGCCATGCATTTTCCCTGGGAGTGAGGTTCTGCGGTCCTGCGGCCTGGAGGCTCGTGCGGCAGTAACGGTGCGGGGCCCGGTTTGTGGGTGCGGCCTATCGTGCAGTGATAGATCCTGAGGCCCCGAGCACCTCCGTTCAGGCTTCAGCCACCTAAGTTTGGCCATAGAGAAAGGCCCGAGAAGGAAGTCGGAGGTGGAGCCCCAGAATGAAGGCCCCCTGCAAAACGCCAGGACTTAGATTCGGGGCGGGTCTCTGGGTGCTAGGAGGACACGCTGGACAGTTCCGAGGACGACGTAGTGTGCGGCCCGCGGGGTGGGCGGCCCAGGTGTCGAACTGCAGCCTACCCAGAGCTGCGAACCCCAGACACGGGTGACTGCGGCCCTTCTCCCATCTCCCTCTTGTTTCCATTTGTGCATGAATGCAGGTGGCAGTTAGCTGGGCCAGAGAAACGGGGAGGGTGGGTTCTGACTGTGTCAAGAAAAGCCTGGGGTGTCATGAACCCTGTCTGCTTCCCCAGCCCTGCCGGTTTCCAGAGAAGGACCCTGAGAAGGTGGAACGAATTGCTCTAAAAGCCGGGTTCCGTGTGAGCTTGTGTTGCTTCTTTGTTTCTGTGAAATGCATTTGATTTCCTTCTCTTTAAAAGTCCTGCTTAAGAATGATCTATTTATTCATTGATTTGGGCCTTAGGATTTCCTTTCCTAGTTAAAGGCAGGGGACCTAATAGTTTCCCTTTTCTAGTGCCCACTTCATGCATTCCTGCAGTTAGACACACGATTAGTTAACCATTCAATTGCTCTGTGAGCACTGTTTTTCTAAGGTTTCTGATGATATGGAAATACTCCTGCTAGAGGTTAATGTTCATGCTTTGTTTTTAACAGTGATTCGTTAAAGAGTAATTTAGTTTAGGGTTTAGATATTTTTAGTGATTTTGGAGTAGGAGTGGGGATTTTTTTCCGGGACAATTCATGAATAGAAATTTTTGGTACCAGCCAGATCAGGTTCGAGGTTTGGCAGCATGAGTTCGTGTTGGGTATATCTTTGGCTGGACTGAGAGAGGTGTAGGGTAGTGTAGTGGTTAAGAATTTTGAACCTAGATTATGAGTATTTGAATCCTGACTGCCGCTTAAATCTGAATGAGTTTGGGCAATTCTCTCTGTGCTGCAGTTCATGTGTAGTCGGTATTGTAATAGTGTATACTCATGGAGTTGTTTTGTAGAGATAACATGAATTAATTTCTGGGTCAGAGAAGCCTGGCACATAGTGAGTCCTTAATTAATACTAGTTGTTGCTATTACATGATGATACTTGGTCATTTCCTATCAGCTTTCTGTATTCCTAAGGGCAATGAGATTTCTAATTATGATGGATGCTGCATGCAGGAAAAGTTGCTCAAGTCGCCCAGAACAGGGATTAGTAATAAGGTCTTTGGGCTCTGTTTATGGACTTTCAGGACAACAAAAGTCTCTTAAGATTATATGCAGAATTATATATATTTGTAAATTGTTAATTTTTGATGGGGATTTTATCATTTTGTGATATTATCAAAGTTGTATGAGCTCCAACAAGATTGATTCTCACTGCTCCAGAATCAAAGTCTGAAATAACTGGGAATGACTTTGGGGATATTCTTTCACAAAATTGGTACCAGCAATGTGGAAATGTGATGGAATGTTATGCAATAATAAAAATTATGTTTATAGTTATAGGAAAAAAGTATATAATGTAATATTGAGTATTTATTGTTGGGAATAGGAATCTTTGAGAAATTGTTGTTACATGTGAATCTTGAGTGGTATGATAAAGGTTTGTAAGATATTTTGCAACAATTCATACAAGTATTTAATAATTGATTATTCACTGGAGCCAAGGAGGGGTAAGCTCAAATTATTAAGCAGCTGCTGTGCAGTAAGCATTTGTTTTTGTCTGGTGTGGATACTGTGTCTTTGGAAATGCTGTGAACCAGGATGGTGATCCTTCACAGAAGGATCTCAGAATCAACAGGTGAGATAAGATGCTCCAGTATTAGTAGGAATTATTTTTTCAATCACACTGATTTCCCTGTTGTCGCCACTTAATCACTCTTTAATCACTATTTTCTTGATGACCATAAGATACCCTATCCTCCCACTCATTTAAAAAATTATTCAATGGGAATAGCTTTTTTCTTATATTTTTGGTGATAGAATTGATGCAGGCTTGTGAAATATTTAGTAAATAAGAAATCTGTAAAGAAGAAAATTAAAATTATCAGTGGTTTCAACATCCAGAAATAACCCCTATTAATATTTTAGAGCATATGTTTTCCCAAAATGTGTCTATAGCATGTATGTTTTTGTGTATGGTTTTATTTCTGAAGAATAGGATAATACTAATTGAAAATTTAAAAGGAACCAAGACCTTTAGTTCATAGTTAAAAAAAGGAATTCAGTGCTCTTGTGGACTTTATAATACCTCCATGAATGTATGGAGAAAGGTGAAATCCCAGTGATCCCTTTCTGGTTTGACAAACCTTCCAAATATTTACAATTCTTAAGATTATGGAGATTTCAGTTAAATTGGGAGATTTAATTCTGATTTTAAAATTAATTTTAAAATCTCAAAATTGAAATTTTAAGAGATTTTTCCATTTGTTGATGTCTGTTTCACTTTAATGATTTAAAAAATCGAATCATATATTTTATAAACTGATTTTTTTCTTTAAGTATATCTTGAATATTTTCCATTCCTTTAACTGTTTTCTAAAATTTAGCATTTAGTGATTACCTACCATAGTATTCCATTTTATGGATGTTTTGTAAATTATTTAAGAAATCCACTTATTGGGCAGAAATATTCAAAACTTTCCAATTTCTTCAAGAGGCTTTCTGGCTCCTATGACTTGACCGATTTTTCACCTCAAGGTCATATGAATTTCAGAGATTTAGGAATGTGGCATTGGCTTTTGCCAGGTGGGGTGCAAGTATTTGAAGTATTTGGCTGGTTTTCTAAAGAATTATTTTTGATTCTTAGAGTATGAAAACAGCTCTGCTGTTTTATGCCAGGAGCTTCATCCTTCAATTCAGTGATTTTGGGAAATGAATTAATGATAATTTCCTAGAAAACTAAGCTTACAAAAAACAAGATTTACTTTAATCTCAGAGAAGAAAAAGACTTATGCAAGGAAGACACAATAATCTGAGTATACTACATAGCTCAATTGGTAATGGTGTTTACAATAATATAAACTCAATATTTATTTTAAAAATTCTTTTAAATATTCATTTACCCTGAAATAGAATAAAACCATATTGAGGAAAAGACAAGGGGTCTGCAACTGTGCATATCTGGGGTGGGAGATGGGTGGGTCAAACATAGCTAAAACTATGCCTTCCATAGTAGGAGGTGAATAGCTAGTGATTGAAACTGAAAAATCAGAAGTAGCAGTATTTGCATGTTATTTAAATGTAAATTATTTAAGAAATCACTTATTGGGCAGAAATATTAAAAATTTTCCAATTTTAATACCAAAGGAACAGTGAAAAGGTGGAAATTGTTGCCTCTGGATTTGGAAGATGGGGCCGAGTAGCAGCGATGGAGCTGTTAGGGCTTTTTGTGATATTCCTTGCATAGCTGTATTTAATTTACGTCCAGGTATAAGTGACACAAATTTTTAAATTTTTAATTGAAAAATTCAGGGACTCCAGAGAAGAACAAAATAAAGATCACCTGGGATAACATCAAGTAGAGGTAACACAATAAAATTTTATTCCAGTTTACAGATTATTTTATGCACATGCGTATACATGTATGCATGCATATGTAGCTTTCCTGCCAAAATATAATCACATTACAATAATATTTTTTAATCTGTCTTCTTCCCTGAACAATATGTAGTAAACATCTTTCCATGATGTCAAATAAGAATTTTGGCTTCATTTTTAGTTGTTTAGTTTTCCATTGTGTGAATGCCTGATAATTTATTTAACGTTGTTGAAGGATATTTAGGTTCTTTCCAGATTTTTTTGTCCCATTATAAACACTTTCTATCCACACATCATTTCATTCTTTATAAATCATACGATTGAGTATCCATTTCCCCAAAACCTTAGTAAATATGAGATATCATAAATTTTTCAAATCTGCAAATCCGTTTCCCTTAATATGCATCTCCTTAGTTACTAGTGAGTTCTAACTGATGAGTTGGTGGGTTATTTCTACTTTCTAAAGAATTATCCATGATCAGGTTTCACAAATTCACTCTTCTCAGCTGGAAAGGTGAGAATGAAGGGAGGAAAGTCTGCTCAGGGTAGGTCTGCACAACACATTCTTAGGTCCCGACCAGCCTGCCTGGGGTGGGGGATGGTGCTAACCGGAAGCTCCTGCCGAAATGTCTGGGCATGTGCCTCGACACAGGAGAGTCTCTGGTTTGTGTCTGTCCCTTGTGCAGCTGATTTCTCTGTGGTTTGGGGGAGGACATATACTCGTGTAAACTACCTCTTACCTATCATAACTTGTCTGTGTGTTGAGGAGGAGGGTTGCATACAGGAATGGAGAAGGAGTATAGGTTTTTAAAACTTGGAAGCTCTGAGGCAATTCTGTTCTCATGGCTTTACCTTCTTCCTCCAGCTCTGCCTTCTGTCAACCCTGCTTCTTCAGTAAATGAGCCTGGAGGAAAACTGATCAGTTCTTGAAATCCTGAAATCATGGCTCACGTAAGTTGGTGTTTCTCTCTATTTGAAATTCTATTTGAAATTTAGGTTATGTGAACATTCTCATTTGTTCTTCTGAAACTTCCTAACAGAGCCCCATCCAACAGGTGCTCGCTAATCTCTCCCATTCTAGTGAATAGGAATTCTAGTGAATTCTCTCATCCTAGTGAGGGTTGGAGCCAGGCAGTCCAGGCCCCTCCTGTGTGCCCCTCTCTTTTCCATCCATGTCCACGTGCGCATTGACCAAATCATTCAGCATCTTTTTTGTGCTCCATCCCTGTCTAAAGCAGAGATGGACCAGAAACGAAGTCCCTAGAAGGGAGTATTTGATCTGAGACTCTTAGGACCAGAGAATACCTTAGAATAGCACTGTCCAAAAGAATTGTAATGCAAGCTATGTATGTAATTTAAAATTTTCTAGTGGTAACATTTTAAAAGTGTAGAATAATATGCAAGGTGCATATATAATCTTAAGTATTTCAGTAGTCACATTAAAAAGTAAAAAGAAGCAGGTGCAATTAATTTTAATGTTTTATTTAACCCGATATAGCTAAAATGTTATCATTTCAGAGTGTAATCAGTATAAAAATCATTGAGATATTTTACATTTTTTGTTTCTAAAGTCTTTACTATCTGATATATATTTTACACTTGTATACATCTGAATTTGGACTAGCCACAATTCAACTGCTCAATAACCGGATGTTGCTAAGCCAGCATATTGGACTTTGCAGCTTTAGAGATTTTGTATAATATAAATTCTAAATGTAAATTCATATATTTATAAGTATGTAAATACTTAAATATAATCATCATTAAGTGTAACATATCCATGAGATACAGTACAGTATTCCCCCCTTATCCAAGGGGGATCTGTTCCAAGACCTGTAGTGGATACCTGAAACCATGAATAGTACCCAACCCTCTATATAGTGAGCTTTTTAGATGCGATGTCTACTAAGTGACTAATGGACAAGTAGCGTATACAGAGTGGATATTCTGAACTAAAGGATGATTCACATCCTGGGTTAGGTGGAGTGGACGTGTGATATTTCATCACACTACCCAGAATGGCATGCAATTGAAAACTTATAATCGTTTATTTCTGGAATTTTCCATTTAAAATTTTTTGGACTGAGGTTAACTGGAAAGTAAAACCTTGAATATGAGGGGAACTACTTTATTGTGTAAATTTAAAACATTCAATAAAGGATTTGTTATAAGGGGAAATGCCAGTGATACAGTATAATGGTAAAGTTAGATCTGGAATAAATTCTTTAATTTTGTGCAAACTCTACTTTTTAAAAATAGAGATTTACAATTCATTTTTGGGGAAGAAAATTCCATCAGTTTTTTTTTTTAATCCTTAAAGAAAGAAAGGATAGGTTAAGTCACATTTATTGAGAATTTTTTAGGCCGTTTGCAAGCAGTGTTCTTTTTAAAAAAAAAAATTTTATGGAGATGGGGTCTCGCTATGTTGCCGAGGCTGGACTCCAACTCCTGGCCTCAAGCAATACTCTGGCCTCAGCCTCCCAGAGTGCTAGGACCATGAACGTGAGCCACCACGCCCATGCAAGCAGTGTTCTAATGAACCCATTTTAGTTTATTGGGAAATTCTGATAATTACCTGAACATGTCTGGAAATATATAAAATTAGTTATGCCATAACATAGGAAGTTTTGGCTATAGCAGTGACCGGCAAACTACAAATACTACAAATTTGGCCCTTGAGCCAAATTCAGGCCGTGGCCTGTTTTGGTACAGCCTACAAACTAATTACATTTTGAAAGAGTTGTTAAAAAAAAAAAGAAGAAGAAAAAGAAGAATATGCAACAGAGACCGTGTGTGGCATGCGAAGGCTAAAATATTAGCCCTTTACATAAAACAATTGCCAGCCCCTGGTCTGTGTTAGTAGAAATCTTCAAGAACATGTAGACATTCTGCTTCAGTCTCTTCTCCTTACTGCCACCTACCCGTGTCACAGGCCTCCAGCTCCAGCCTGTTCATTCGATATATGAAATGAGCATGTATCGTCGAGATCCTTCTCCCATCTTCAAAATATTTTCTTTACTCTTGCAAATAATACATGGGTTTATCATTTCAGGATTTGGTGATGTTCAGAGATGTGGCTGTAGACTTTTCTCAGGAAGAGTGGGAATGCCTGAACTCACATCAGAGGAATTTGTACAGAGATGTGATATTAGAGAACTATAGCAACTTGGTGTCATTGGGTAAGCTTATCTGTGTCAAATGATTTAGAAATTCACAAGTCTAAATTTCTGGGCTGTCTTTCTAACAACTAGCTGAATATCTGCTTTGTAGTTTGGCAATAGGTACCTTCGTCTTCCTCAATAATTAATCACCTTCATCTTCCCCAATAATTAAGTGACCTTTACGTCTTTCTTTGTCTTTTCTGTTATTTTTTGTCTTTTTTGTTATTACGTCTCTTTAATAGTAGCTGGATATAAATTCTTAGACACTCATAGCAAAACCATTGTGAAAGAAATCTGGTTTTATGTGACTATAGATGATCCATGTTATTTGTGGACTCACCTATATTGAGACTAGGAAGATGGAGGTATCTGGTTCTATATACCTAGTAAAAGAGCTAAACAATGTATATGATGCTAGGTTGAATCAACAGTTCATTAAAACTCAAGTGGACATATTCAGTTTCCCACAGCCCACACATTATCTTTTAACTGTTTTGAGATTAAACGTTTAAAATATGTGAAGATTCACCCATTTAACATTGGGTAAATATCCTGGCAAGAAACTTATGGTTTTCCTGTTAGCAAAATAATAGCAAAAATAGTACCTAATAAACATGTGTAATGCCTAACATGTACTAGGCACTTATCTAAATACTTTATTTATATTAAACCTCACAACATCCCTGTGTGTACACATTACTATTATCCCCTTTTTACAACTGAGGAGACTGAGGCACAGAGAGATTAAATTACTTGTTCTAGTGATGTAGGTGACAGAGGCAGGATTTGAAACCAGTGTTCTCAATTATTACTTCCCCTAAAGAGACAGATCCTGTATGAGTTTAAATTAAAATAAGACCATGTCCCTACCTCTCTGTTCTTGTGTTTCCTTGTAATCCTAAAGTAACTCTAATGTGAATATTTTTCAATCCCGATAGTCATCTTTATTCTGAAGGCCTGATCCAATAAACTCTTTCTTCATTATGTTCTATTATTTTCTTTCAAGCAGACTGTTCCATTTCTAAGCCAGATGTGATTGCTCTGTTGGAACAAGGGAAAGAGCCCTGGCTGGTTGCGCGGGATGAGCGGAGAGGACGGAGCCCAGGTGAGTGCTGAGCCGGCAGAGGCGAGCCATCATGGCGTGGCACAGGCCACAGGTATTAGAACACGTTTCTAGGCTGAAGGGAATCATTTCAAAGAAAGAAAAATTAATGAGGTGTAGAGAGGATAGTCTTGTAAGTAATGACCTTCAGTAGATGGGAAGGAGTGGAACCAATTTATGAAGGAAAGCACACGTACGATAAGGATGCAGATGTAGGTTGATTGAATAGTGCGGTGAAAGGGAAAATACATATTTTTCTTTCAATTGTTTCTGATTCCTTGGTGAAATGGGCAGTAAGATTATCATCAGAACATGAGGATTATTCAGTATTTGATCAGTACTGGTTTTCAGAAGTATTATTTCATGGTCATAGGGTTTTAACATTTTCAGATCTTTTGATACACTAACCCTGGTGTCAGTGTAATTAGAATTGCCTTGGTCATAAACATTCTATATCCCATGTTATCTTCTGTCAGTAAAAAAGAAAAGATGATTAAAGACATTGTACCTTAGGAAACAGCATACCTCAGGGGACAGTTTTATGACAAGATAATTTGCTCCTTATTTTCTTTTTAATAAAAGCTTGTGCCTGCAAATGGAAATAACACTTCTCCTTTATAGTGATCTAAGATGGGCTGATATTTTGTTTTCACATTAACAATGTTTACCAGAATAAAGTCTTTCGATTCAATAGAATCCAAACTGGTATTTAGTTTGTTAATTTTAAACAGTTAAATATTTTACATACGTGTCTTAAAACGTAGAATGTTAAAATTTTCTACCATAGGCCAATCTTTTGATATTTGGCTGAGCCTTTCGTTTCAGTACAGATCTAGCCCAGTCTATCGTGATTAAAGTACATATAATTCGTAGGCTATTCCCTCCAGTTTTAGTTTCTTTGAAGAACAACAAGAATGTAAAGATACTTGTGAAGCGATCTGAGTTCAGAATCCTTCCTGAATTTTTGTTTCCCATCAGCACTTTACTGTTTTCTCACCCATGCCTACTTTGACAACAGTGCGATGTGCATTTATGGCCAGTACTTCCGTAATATTTAACTTAGTTTTCATAGAAATGGTTGTCTTTAAACACTAATAATTTTAGTTGCTTGCAGGAATAAGAACTGGCATAGACAAATTTGGGAACAAACACGGATGACCCTTTGGTAGCGTACAGCTCAGCTATTTATACCGTAGAGCAGCCTCCTACTCCAGAGTATTCAAAATGCCAAGGTCATAATCTGGCTTGTCACTTAAGTAGGGGGCCATATATAACAATCTCAGGTTCACTGTGTCAACACTGGGAATATTTTTTTTTTAATGAAAACCTTCACATTTTACAGAATACATTTTATAACTTGTTCTGTTTGTTTATTAGTGAATATGGTCATTTTGTCCTAAGTTTGTTTATGCTTATATTTATTTCGTGCATTGTCTGCTGGTTTCTTTTATTCTGTTACTTTTTCCATTGTTTAATGTTTCTTATGCCAATTCGTATGGGCTTTTATGCTGTGAACATTAACACTTTCTCACTTTCTTAAAAATGTTTTGACCTTTTATTTTGACTTTTGACTATGACTTTCCTTTTAGAATACTGGTTTTTAATTTTTAATTTGCAGGTAAACCCTTTGAAATTACCACCTTATCTCTTAATCTTTATCATACCTTTATGACTGCCTACTTATTTACTATTATTTAGCTAATTATAGGCATTTTGTATATATCATTTATCTTATTTGTCTTATTGACAAATAGACTAAGATCGACAATTATTAAATTGACTGTGTCCCAGAATTTCTAGAAAATTGCCATAGTTTTGAATTGCTTTCTTGGGTAGGGAGACAGAAAGAGAGAAACACACACACATTTCATAGCAGTATTTTCTATACCATTCATTTACCTGTCCCTGCTTACATTTGATCTACACTGTTTAAATTATTATTGCCTTTTAATGTCTTTTTAGTATATACTTTAAAAAAGTAAACTTACTGAAATATAAATATGCATGCAAAAAATACACAAATCATTAGTGTGCAGCTCAGTGAATTTTCACAAAATTACCACACCCATCTGATCAGAACACAGACTCAGAAATAGAGCTTTACTGAGATACTAGAAGCCCCTTCCTAACTCCTTTCAGTCATTCCTGCCCCCCAAGGTTAACCACTATCCTGACTTTTAACACCACCACAGGAGTTCATTTTTATCATTTTTAAACTTTATAAAAGTGGAGTTATACAGTAAATATTCTTTTATGTCTATCTTTGATTACTCACCACTACGTTTGTGAGATTGATCCTTGTTGCATATGATTGTAGATCATTCTCATTGCTATACAGTATTGTGTTGTATTAATATGTCTTACTTTATTTAGCCATTCTGTTGATGAACACTTGGATTCTTTCCAAATTGGGGATATTACAGATAATGTTGCTATGTTATACATATTTTTATTTAAAATTTCTTTTTAGAGACAGGGTCTTGCCCTGTCACCCAGGCTAGAGCTAAGTCGCATGCTTATGGCTTACTGCAGCCTCAAACTCCTGGGCTGAAGTGATTCCCCCTGCCTCAGTCTCCAAGTAGCTGGAACTGTAGGTGGATGCCATCACGCCTGGCTACTTTTTCTTATTTTTTTGTAGAGATAGGATCTCACTATTTTTCTCAGGCTGGTCTCAAACTCCTGGTCTCAAGTGATCTTCCTGCTTCAGCCTCCCAAAGTGCTGGAATAACAGGCATGAGCCACCATGCCTGGCTCTGTATTATAGATTTTTAAAAATACCTTTTCTTTTTAAAAAGTATTAAACCCTCACTGCAAAAGATCTTGAGAAAACTACGCATTTGAGAAAAAGATGTCTTTGCTCATCATTCTACTTGCCTTTTACTATAGCATAAACCTGTTTTTACGCCTGAAAAAAATCACTAAATTGCTCCCTAGGAAGTACCCGAAGGGCATTGGCTATGAGGACTTCAGGGATGATATGGGATATAAAGGAACAAAACAGATTGAGTGTTTGTAACATAGATGTATATAGTTATATAAACTCAAGTGAAGATAAATAAGTAGATCCTCTCATTACCTTGGTTGTGAGAGGGGGACAAAGTTCACTCATGACTATGTGAAGTAGGAATTGAGCTGCCGTGGAGATACCTGCAGGTGTGAGCGGAGAGGCAGTTGGAAGCATGGTCAAGTGCAAAGAAATCACCCCTTTCCATTGATATATTTTACTGTGAGATACTTAGATGTGCTTGTTTCCCATCTCTACAGGAAATGGAGATAATATTTAATCAGTGTAGTAAGGTGTAAGATTGCAGGCAGGACAACATATTCAATAACTTTAGTTAATTATAGGGATTTAATAATTCACAGTTACTGTGTATTATGGGTTTGTTATTCATTGGTGAGTGAAAAACTGTTTCTACCCTTGGGGAAGCTTATAAGAAAATAAGGAGAATAATAAATGGGGAAATTAATGAGTAACAACAAAATTGATAAAAGTATTAAAAAGCAAGGAGTAAGTGACTGGGAAGGAAATATAAAGGATATAAGTTAGATGATGTTAGCAGGGGTAGTTTTTCTGATTTTTAAGGTAGTACCTGACAGATGAAAGGAACCCAGTCATGCAAACCCAAGTCAGGATTCCTGGGAGATTTAATAGCCAGTGAAAAGCTCTAAGAAGTAGAAAGATTATGACATGTTCTAGGAATAGAAAGAAGGCAAGTTTGATAGGGACGTAGGGGGCAGTGGCTCGAGTTGATACCTTATGGTAAACAGAGTCTATATAATTCATGGTGAAGTGTTTGCACTGTATTCTATTTGACAAGAGAAAACATTAAAATATTTAAGTAGGGGTTCTCAAACTGATGTATACCCAGGTAATCTGGTCTTAATTCATCATTTTCTTTATTCTTTTTAACTTTCTTCAAATTACCTATTTTAAAGGTTTTTTTTTAGCCCATTTACTTCAACGGGGCTTTATTTTCTGTTGTTTTTTCCTATTATAAAGGTGTTTTGGTTTGTTTTTGTTTTGTTTTTGTTTTTTTTTTTTTGCTAGTTTGTTTTGTCTAGAACAGGAAAATACCATGTGTTTGTCTTGTTTTCTTTCAGATTTGGAATCCAAGAGTGACACCAAAAAGTTATGTCAAGAAAAGGATATTCCTGGAATGAATTTATCTCAGTGGGAGATAATAGAAAGAATTAAAAGGGGTGGACTTGAAGACTCCCTTTTCAGAAAAGATTGGGAATGTAAAAAGGGACAAGAGGGACAAGACGGTCCTCACGAGGTATATTTCAGGCAAGTGACAAAAATCACCTCTGAAAAAATGCCCTTTTATAGAAAACTCACGTCTCTTACTCTGTATCAGAAAAGTCATAATAGAGAGAAACCCTATGAATGTGGGGAGTGTGGAAAGGCTTTTAGAGTACGCCAACAGCTTACTTTCCATCAAAGAATTCACACTGGTGAGAAACCTTATGAATGTAAAGAATGTGGAAAAGCCTTTAGACAGTGTGCCCACCTCAGTCGACATCAGAGAATTCATGCTTCTGACAAACTCTACGAATGTAAAAAATGTGGAAAGATCTTCACATGTGGTTCAGACCTTCGAGTACATCAGAGAATTCACATTGGTGAGAAGCCGTATGAGTGTAAGGAATGTGGGAAGGCCTTTAGAGTGCGAGGACAACTTAATCTCCATCACAGGATTCATACTGGTGAGAAACCCTACGAATGTAAGGAATGTGGGAAGGCCTTCAGGCAGTATGCCCACCTCACTCGACATCAGAGACTGAACATTGCTGAGAAGCGCTATGAGTGTAAGGAATGTGGTCAGACTTTTCTGTGTAGTACAGGCCTTCGAATACATCACAAACTTCATACTGGTGAAAAACCCTACGAGTGTAAGGACTGTGGCAAGGCCTTTAGAGTGCGGCAACAACTTACTCTCCATCAGAGAATTCACACTGGTGAGAAGCCCTATGACTGTAAGGAATGTGGGAAGACCTTTAGTCGTGGCTATCATCTAACTCTCCATCAGAGAATTCATACGGGTGAGAAACCTTATGAATGTAAGGAATGTCAGAAGTTCTTTCGTCGTTACTCAGAACTTATTTCACATCAGGGTATTCATATTGGAGAGAAACCTTATCAATGTAAGGAATGTGGGAAGGCCTTTAGACTGTTCTCACAACTTAGTCAACATCTGAGTGTTCATTTTGGTGAGAAACCCTACAAATGTAAGGAATGTGAGAAGACTTTCAGATTGCTCTCTCAGCTTACTCAACATCAGAGTATTCATACTGGTGAAAAACCCTATGACTGTAAGGAATGTGGAAAGGCATTTCGACTTCATTCATCACTTACTCAACATCAGAGAATTCATTCTGGCGAGAAACCATACAAATGTAAGGAATGTAAGAAGGCCTTTAGACAACATTCACACCTTACTTACCATCAGCGAGTTCATAATGTAACTGCATAATTACAAGTACTCTTCCATCGTGAATTTCATGTTAAGGAGCAGTAGAAAATAAATTCTACAGGAAATTTTTTGAACGTAGGAATTCCTTTTTCTTCATGCTCACAACTATCTTAGCATGGTAAGTTTTATTTAAAGGAAAATGTATTAATTTAATGAATATATAATAGCCTTTCATCGCCATTCACACCATGTTAAATTTTAGAAAATTCTTTCTAGAAAGGAACTTTATTAAAGGAGTAAATGTGGAAAAGCTTTTGATCTTAGCTATTATCATCTCTATCTTCTTCCATCTGTGTATTAATGTATGGAGGTTGCCAGGGCATGAATCCATTCTGAAAATTAATAAAAGGAAAGAAAAGTCATTTAGCCTGCATTTCCTGTATGTACTGTATTTCAGGGCAACCAGAAGTTGAGGTAAAGTTCTTTATTAGAGAATTCCAGCTAAACAATGCAGAAAGAATTACAGCAGTAGAAAATTGTATTAGAAAAACTACTTTATAACATACAATGAAATAATGGATCTAGGCATGATTTTCAGTAGAGTTTAAAACCATTAAGGGAAACGTTAACATGAACTTTACAGTGAATAGATCAGTCTGACAACATCTGAACCCACTGATCAGTCTTAATCTTACAAAGAGTAGGACAATAAAACATTATGTGCCTCCTAATGTGATACAATAAGATATACACATCTTGCCAAAAAGATTGAACCTGAATTTAATCATCAAGATCTAACTCCCAGTTTAGAGAGAGCTTAAGGACAAATTACATAACATAACAAGAAACAATTAAATCTAAAATGTGGGTAATTTTACAGGAGGAATGACCTTATTTCTCAGCCAATAAGATGGCATTTAAAATAAGGAGGTGGAACTCTTAGATATTGAAAGAGACTTAAGAGACATCAATCAAATGCAATGAAAGAATGGTTCTTGTTTAGATCCTAAGTTGAACAAACATGTAAAGGAAAGACATTTTTACAACAATTGGGAAAATGGGAATAATGACAGTGTTAGGTAATATTAAGAGACTTGGTTAGGTGTGATAATAGCATTGTGTTTATGTAACAGTCTATTTGTTAGAAATTCTGAAGTTTATACACGTTAGATGATACAACGTCTGGAATCTCCTTTTGCTCATGCAAAAGTGAGGATGGATAAGTTTGGCAAAATGATGGTAAGACAAGTCTTGGGTATATGGCTTTTATTTGTTGTTGCTGTTCTCTCTACTTCCATGTATTTGAAAATTTCCATAATGTTCTTTTAAGCATAAAATTAACCATGAAATTTTAACCAGTTTGAAGTGAATGATTTTTTTTTTAAATGTCTGCATTTCAAAACTTGTGAATGTTACCAAAGGCTCTACACATTGGGATATTAAATATACTACAGTGTATTCAGGAAGTTAAGATTAAGGGTCCAGACTTTATTATCTAGTTCACTTTTTTTTTTTTTTTTTTTTGAGACAGGGTCTTGTTCTGTCATCTGGGCTAGAGTGCAGTGGTCTCGTCATAGCTCACTGCAACCTCAAACTCCTGGGCCCCAGTGATCCTATTGCCTCAGCCTCCCAAGTATCTGGGACTACAGGCACATGCCACCATGCCTGGCTAATTTTTTTGTTTTTTGTAGAGATGGGGTCTTGCTCTTGCTCAGGCTGGTCTTGAACTTCTGGCCTCAAGTGATTCTCCTGCCTTGGCCTCCCAAGGTACTAGGATTACAAGTGTGAGCCACCACGCCTGGTTTCTAGTTTGCCAATCCATGTCTATTATAGTACCTGTCCCATAGTAGGCACTTTTTATGTTGAAGAATGAGTAAAAGAAAGTAATTACTACAGCTAAATGTGGAAATTAATGGACTAGTCCTGTACTTTTTAACATGGTAGCCATGTGCAAGATGTTGAGCACTTGAAATGTGGCTTGTCCAAATTAAAATGGTGTTAAATGTTTCAAGACTTAGTTCTAAAAATAAGAATGTTAAGTATCTCAATTTTTTATGTTGAGTACATATTGAAATATTTTAGGTATATTGGTTCAAATAAAATACATTAAAATTGCACTATTTTTTGTTTTTAAAATGTGGCTACTGGAAAATTTAAAATTATGTATGTGGCTTACCTATTTCTATTGTCAGTACTGGTATAAACAATAAAAAAGTAGATTTTAGCCAAAGGTGTTTTTTAAAAAAGAGTATCACTACAGTCAAGACCTTGGCAGTTTTGATCATGGAATGCAAGTAAGAAAGGTGACACAATTACAGGTGTAACGATAATGATGGTTATGGATCTTTAAAATTATAAGTTGCTGTACTATATGTAGTATGTGTATATATATATAGCGTGCGTTTGTGAATATATATATACACATACACATTGTACATGTATTTTAATATGGAAAAATCTAGAATAATTTTCTGGAAAAAAATATCAAAATTGACAGGATGCTAAACAAAATTTCAGTAGAGCAATAAGCAAAGAAAAAATTAAGACCATTAGAAGATACCCTTCTTAAAAAAATTCATTTAGAATCTGATTTTTTATAAGTAAAAACTTTGAAGGATTAGCAATTACCAAATTTTTCCGCCACATTATTCTACAACACTAACTTAAAACTGATTATAAAACTATTAAATAGATGAGGAGGGCCCACAAAAAATTTAGGCATTTCTCTTATGAAGATAAATCTAGTAATTCTAATTTATGGCAAATTGTACCCAGAGGTTTCTTTAGTAGGTGTACAAAAGAAAGTCATTTGTGTGGAATATCTTGGGCAGGATCCATCCTGCTTTAATTATACATCTAGCTTCTAGGCATTCTATCTTCAGAACATAATGACGATAGTCAAAGAGGTATGATCCAGCCCCATTATCTTCTTAATTTTGCTAGTTTTCTTTTTTTCTTTTCTTAGCTTTATATGCATCGAAGAAAGGAATAAATTCTATGTATGTAAAATTATAATCCAACACTTTAAAATTGCTTTCTCAAACAAGACAGAAAGTTCTTACGATTGTCAGACTTCAATCATTTTACTGTAGTCATCCATCATGAACTACATTTCTCTGCTATGATTGGCAAGCCACGATATTCAGTGTATTACATGATCTTTGAACTTCAAACATAAAACAGAACCAAATTTAAGTGTGTTTCTACTCCCAACTCGTATGTTTGCATACTGAGGTATCTGGGATATGACAATCCAACATTTCTCAAATGGAATATGACAGGATTTAAAACCATGTCCTAGTAAACACTAGTACTTGATACTTTTTAAGAGGGTTCTGTGAGTAAATGAGCACATTAAGTACTGCATATTAAAATTAATCAATTTTAAGACTATAACTATTAATATAAGGTTTCCAAAGAATGAAGTAATGAATTTATTTGATTTGATTTAATCTAGTGTATCTCAAGTACACTTTACTGTGTGTTTCTCTCTCAGTGCCTATGAGTATGTTGGCGTATGAACCCGCTTTAGTAGATAACTGCTATATCCAAAATAGGTAAATACAAAGGGGGAAAGTTCAGACTTCGTGCCAGGTGGTTAGCTGTGTTGGAGGTTGGATGCAAGATATGTTTCTCTGAATGTGGCATCATGTCCTACAGTCACCTATTCTTTCTGTATATTGGACTGTTGCTTTTCTGCAGAAATAAAAGTTTCTAAATCAACATTATACTGCAATGAAAATGAACAACCTATGGCTATGTGCAACAATACAGATAAATCTCGAAAGCATAATTTTGGGCAAAAGAAGCCAGAGATAAAAGAAGCAATACTGTATGATTCCATTTATATAAAATACACAAAATTGAGAACTTTTCTGTGTAGTTTGAAGTCAGGATATTGGTGGGGAGTGGGGAGAGAAGGGTCGAATGGTGGCAGGGGTAGTGATGGAAAGAGCAATGGGGAGTTTCTGAGGATGCTACTAATGTTTTGTCCTGATTTGGGTGCTGATTACACTGATGTATTCAGTTTGTGAAAATTCATAAGCTACATTCATTTATTGCTACACTTTTTGTATGTTGTAGTTCAATTGAAAGTTTTTTTTAACTTACAAAAAGAATCACTATTTCATATTAATAATCCCAGTTCAGATTTAATACACATGATTTTTAACTTTAATTTTATTCTTGTGTCTTTTACACAGAAAATCTTGGTTTTAACAGTACAATCATGTATTTGCTGTGTTCTATAAGAGGCATAAAATAGTTACAACATACACCAATATAACTACTAATAATGTGAATGCTGAATGAAGTTTAAGATTTCTTTGCATCGCTATCAGTCCTTAAAATATCATTCATTAAAAATGTAGAGTCAAAATGTTTCGTTCTAACCTACTTAATATACAGTTAAATTCATTTATTGCTGTTTATTTCCAGTGTTTTAAGTACTGCTATGTTAACTTCTGATTGAATTAATTTTACTTTAAAAGGGTATAACATTTTCATGATTTTAAACTTAAGACCATAAAACAAAGTGTATTCAGAGAAATTTTGTATCAATTTGTGTCCTGTCCAATCTGTTCTATCAACTCCCTTTAGAGAAACATTTTATTATTTTTTGGTTTACTTTTCAGTGGTTCTTTTAAAAACGAAAGATTTAAGTGTTCTGATTATTGCTGTATAACAGACCACCCAACACTTAGTGCCACAAGGAAACCATTTTATTATGTTGATAGATTTCGTGAATCAAAAATTCAGACAACACAGCACGAATGGTTTTTCTCTGCTCCACGATGTCTGCAGTGTCCACTGGGATGACGTGCATAGGACTATCCACTTCCAACCTGGCTCCTTCCCTCTCGTGTCTGAGGTTTGGACTTAGGTGGCTTGAATACTAGTCCTAGGCGGAATTGTACACAGGAGCACCTACATTGTCATAGGGTTTCTCACTCAATCATGTTTTATTCCAAGATGAACGTCTCAAGAGTGAGCATTCCCACACAACACGGAAGCCCCGTGGCTGCCAAAGCGTGGCCTCCGTGGTTCCCCGCCCACCTTGCAACCGCGCATGCGCGTGCCTCGGGTCTGGGGTCTCCCGTCACAGAGGCCGCCACCGTTGCCGAGTGACCGTGTCCCTGAGGCTCTGGGGAGCTGGAGACCTCTGTGGCCATGCCTGGCTGCTGGGCTCTGGCCTGCCCTTCCGGGCGGTTCCAGGCCATGGGCTCTGGAGTCCCGGGCGGCGGAGAGCCCAGCGTTCCCAAGAAACCTCGTCTGGAGCCGCCAGGACTCTGCGCAGGATCCATCGCCGCCTCTCGCCTGCCTGGCCGCTGTGCGTGTGAGTCTCCCCCAACGTTGTGGCCTCTGTGCCCTGCGGGGCTGGCCTGCCAGTGTGCCCTGGGCTGGTCTGTTCCAGCGGGGCTTCCTCGACGGGGGCAGAACACCGCAGCCTCAGGAGCCACATGTGTGTCCCCGTGGGTCTGTGTGTGTGATTCGCTGGGAGTGTTTGTGTTTTCATGTCCGTCTGTTGTCTGCGTGTGGTGTGTGGTGGCAGCAGTATGTCTTATGAGCATCAGGGAGGTGGGGGGCGGGTCCTTTTACGATAGCTGTTAGTTTTCCCACTGGTGAGCCCCCTCCCCTGTTTCTGCTTGCGCCGTGTGGCCTCGGGAAATCTGTTTTCCCTGTGGTTGCTGCCTGGGGTTGTGAAGGCCGGGGTGAGTCGGGGCCCACGTGGACCCGCAGGCACAGGCATATCCTCCCCACCGCGAGGGGCCGATTTTCCCAACGTAAGAGGAAACCACGTGACAGTTGAGGACAGAAACCTGAAGGGACCCGTCCTCGGTGTGCAGGACAGGTGCAGACGGGCGTCAAGGAAGGCGAGGCTGCCTCCATTCCGCTTTTGCTCTGGTGGCCACATCCACTCTCCCTAGAACCCAAGGACCGAGAAGCAGAGCCTAGGGAGGGACAGTGGGTTTCAGTCAAACTCTGGCCTTTGGGGCTCCCTCAGCCGTGCTGCTCTCCTTCCCTCATCCACGGGCACGTGGCGGTGGGGAGTGATTTCTCCTGCGTGGGCTCCCAGCTCTCCTGGGTCCTCCATCTCTTGTTGTCCTGAATCTTTCTTTGTCTAGGACCCAGGCTTCTCTTCCTCGGGGTCCACCTTATCAACAGAATACATCTCCCAGTTCACCCGGGACAACATTCCTGAGGATCCTTTCATGTGCGGGTTCCCTTCCCCACACTTTTCCTCTTACTGATTAGCCTTGCCGGTTTCTCAGGCAGATCCATCTTTCCATGCCTCGTGTCCGCAGGGGAACCCTGGGTCACAACACTCCCACTTCCTCTGGCTGCGTGATTCACATTGGATGAGATGTAGCCTAAGGTGATGGGCCTTTTCCTTGGAAGAAATGTGGCGTTTCCTTTCATCTCCACTCTGCTCTTCTTTGATGGGGGCTGGGGTATGAGCTCTTCCTTACTGTGTTCCTGGGGGCAAGGACGTGGGGCCCGGGTAGCAGCGCAGAACCCTTTGGCTGCTTCTGCTTTCTCGCAAAAGAAGGGACTAGGGTTTGTGTAGGTGCAGGTGGGGGATTCGTGGTGGTCCGAATATTGGCAGGTGGTGTTGTGTTCACTTCTCAGAGAGCTCTTTTGCGTTCTGACAAGATTCCCTGCTCTTGCCTGGGACTCCAGCGCAGGGCCTGTGTGGTCCTACGTGTTTGGCTTCTCCTTGACTTTGTCAGGGCCTTCAGCGCTCCTTGGGAGCAGACCTGTGGTCACCGTCAGTCTGGGAATAACCCAGACCTGCTTCTGAAACCCCTGCTTGGCTCCACCTGCCCTTCTGGGATCCCATTTCCCCCAGTGCCCTAGCTGCGGTCATGTTTACAGTGCCTCGGACATCCTAGGTCGGTTTTTCCTCCTTTGCTGAGCAGTGGTGGGAACAAGCAAGAGAACAGGGCATCTGGCATCTGAGAACAGGGCAATACCTGGAAGGTCCAGGTCCCAGAGAGGCAGGCAGTGTACAGTACAATCAGAGAACTGTCAGCTGACCCCTTTCCTTGGGGACTCTGGTAATCTCAGGTGCCCCAACAAGCCCAGGCCTCCTCGCCACATTTCACCCTCCCCCCACCACGTGAGCCCACACCTGTCCTCACTATCCAACCGGAAATTGGCTCTAAAGGGGAGGGCCAGCGTTCTGCCCTCGGCCTGAAGCAGGGCCTCCACCTGGAAGCTACCTAGACCTGGGCTCCAAGGGGTCCAGAGCACAGTACGGTTAGGGTCTGACCCTCTGTCCCCGCCGCAGCCTTCTTCCCCCTCCCGGACACCCCACCCACAGCTCAGGCTGCATCCCAACCGACTTCCCCGCGGGCGCGAGGCGGCGTGGCTGCCGAAGCCTGGCTTCGGTGGTTCCCCGCCCACCTTGCAACCGCGCATGCGCGTGCCTCGGGTCCGGGGTCTGGCGTCACAGACACCGCTGCTGTTGCCCAGTGACCGTTTTCTTGAGGCTCTGGGACGCGGGAGACCTAAGTGGCAGTGCCTGGCTACTGGAGCAGTTCGGGGCCATGGGCCCGGGAGCGGCCCAAGAAATCCCGTCGGGAGCCGCCGGGACTCAGCGCAGGATCCGTCTCTGCCTCACACCTGCCTGGCCGCTGTGCATGTGAGTCTCCCCCAACGTTGTGGCCTCTGTGCCCTGCAGGACTGGGCTGCCAGTGCGCCCTGGGCTGGTCTGTTCCCAGCAGGGCTTCCTCCCAGGACGCAGAACACTGCAGCCTCAGGAGCTGCCTGTGTGCGCGTATATGCCCGTGTGTGTGCGCGTGTGTGTGTGTGTGTGTGTGTGTCCGTCTGTTGTCTGCCTGTGGTGTGTGGTGGCAGCAGTGTGTCTTATGAGCATCAGGGAGGTGGGGGGCGGGTCCTTTTACGATAGCTGTTAGTTTTCCCACTGGTAAGCCCCCTCCCCTGTTTCCGCTTGCGCCGTGTGGTCTCGGGAAATCTGTGGGGTTTTCTTGTGGTTGCTGCCTGGGGTTGTGAAGGCCGGGGTGAGTCCGGGGCCGACGCGGACCCGCAGGCATAGGAATATCCTCCCCACCGCGAGGGACCGATTTTCCCAACGTAAGAGGACCACGTGACAGTTGAGGACAGAAACGTGAAGGGACCCGTCCTCGGTGTGCAGGACAGGTGCAGATGGTCCCCGGTGTGCAGGACAGGTGCAGACGGGCGTCAAGGAAGGCGAGGCTGCCTCCATTCCGCTTTTGCTCTGGTGGCCACATCCACTCTCCCTAGAACCCAAGGACCGAGAAGCAGAGCCTAGGGAGGGACAGTGGGTTTCAGTCAAACTCTGGCCTTTGGGGCTCCCTCAGCCGTGCTGCTCTCCTTCCCTCATCCACGGGCACGTGGCGGTGGGGAGTGATTTCTCCTGCATGGGCTCCCAGCTCTCCTGGGTCCTCCATCTCTTGTCCTGAACCTTTCCTTGTCTAGGACCCAGGCTTCTCTTCCTCGGGGTCCACCTTATCAACAGAATACATCTCCCAGTTCACCCGGGACAACATTCCTGAGGATCCCTTTCATGTGCGGGTTCCCTTCCCCACACTTTTCCTCTTACTGATTAGCCTTGCCGGTT
>RJWJ010005866.1:0-65713 GCA_004363605.1 Indri indri
AGAGTTTCTGTGTTTGGTTTTGCAATTATATTTTGATCTCTCTCTATCTCTCTCTACTCTAAGCCCCATGAGGTTAGGAATCAATTCTGTTTTGTTCAACATGGTATCATAGAATACCTCAAAGTGACTGCAGTGACTTCTGATACTAACTACCTGGACCTAGGCCAAACTTAATAGATTAATGGCACAGTCCTTCATAAGACTGCCCTCACTTCAGATACCATCCACCCAGGCCACTCTCACATCTGACCAGCTCACTACAGTGTCAAATTTCCCATTACCCTCTCAGGCATGATAATTCACTATAACAACTCACAGAACTCAGGAATGGACTCTACTTAATGATTACAGTCTCATTACAGCAAAAGAATACAAATCAGAGCCAGCCAAAGGGAGTGGCACAAAAGGCAATGTGTGACAGGTGTCCAAGCATGAAGCTTCCTTGTCCTCAGGATGCAAATTATCCTCCCTGCACATCACAGAATATTGCCAACCAGGCAAGCTCACCTGAGCTTCAGTGGGTTTCATTATGTAGGCATGATTAGTTGAATCATTGCCCATGTGACTCAATGTCCAGCCCCACTCCCCTCCTCAGAGGTCAGGATTATATCATGGTGCTCAGAGATCCAACATCTAATCACATGGTTTGTTTTTCTGGTATAGCCAGCCCCTATCCTGGTCATCTCATCAGCATAAACTATCTAGGGGCCCACCACGAGTCACCTCGTTAGCCCAGACTATCAGGTATGGTCTGAGAGGACCCACCATGAATAACAAAGATATTCCTATCACTAGGGAATTTCAAGTGTTTAGAGGTTACCTTCCAGGAACAAGAGACATTTATAAACCAGCCAAATTCTTTATTATACAATGACACATAGCAGGTACAATAAATACATGTTGAATAAATGACCCACTGAAAAATTAGGTTGGGTTAAACTGAAAATCGCTATGACTATATCAAATATCAATAGAAAGATTAAGAGAAGGCATGTGATTAAATCTAGGTGACTGTATTTAAAGCAGTTTCAGATGTGAATCGATTGAAATATCCATTTATTATCAAAAGTTGAAGTTGTATAGATTACTTTGTTAAAATGTTTGTTGGTGACTAGAAGTTATAAGATGTAGGAAACAGAGATATGAATGTGTCTGTAGCCTGACAGTAGGGAACCAGTAGACTAAAAGAGACTAAGGGGAGAAGAACTGAAGGTTGAAGTGGCCTTGTGGGTGATTTAGTTCCCAAACACTCCTGGTGGTCAAATACAAACTCAGAGAGAGGAAGGACAGAAGATGGCCTCAAATGTCCCTTCTAAATAGAAAAATTCATGATTCGGCTCTGTGGAAATATTATTTTTCCAAAAAGTTTGTTACTTTAGGCAACTGGTTCCTAACTGGGGGGAAATTTGCTCCCAAGGGGACATTTGATAGCATCTGAAGACATTTTTTATTGTCAAGACTTGGAGTTATGCTCCTCAAAAGAGTAAACACAGAATTACCATATGATCCAGCAATTTCACTCCTAGATATATACCCAAAGGAATTGATAGTTGGAATTTGAGCAGATATTTGTACACTTATGTTTATAGCAGTGTTATTCACAACAGCCATAAGGTGGAAAAACCGAGTGTCCATTGACAGATGAGTAGATAAACAAAATATGGTGGTATATACACACAATGGAATATTATTCGGCCATAAAAAGGAAAGAAGTTCTGACGCATGCTATAACATGGATGAACCTTGAAGACATTATGCTAAGTGAAATAAACCAGTCACAAAAGGACAAATATTGAATGATCACACTTATATGAGGTACCTAGTGTCAAATTCATAAAGACAGAAAGTAGGATGGTGGTTACCGTGGGCTGAAAGAAAGAGGAAATAGGGAGTTACTATGTAATGGGTATGAAGTTTCAGTTTGGGAGGCTGAAAATGTTCTAGAGGGGGATGGTGGTGGTGGTTGCACAACAGTGTGAATGCACTTAAAGCCGCTGAACTGTACACTAAAAATTTATTAAAATGGAAAAGTTTGTGTTATGTACATTTTACCACAATCTAATAAAAATATTGGGGGTAGAGGCCCTGGAAATGCTAGTAGATATCACAGGCCAGCTCCTACAACAAAGAATTTTCAATAGTGCTGAGGTTGAGAAATATTGCTTTTACAAAACATTAAAAGAACAACAAACAGTAAGAAATAGTGCAATGATATTGGTATTTTCACTTTTATGCTGCTTTTCCACACTCAAGCCACTTTTCTGATTTCATTAGATCTCACTAGCCATATCAAGCTAAAAAAAAAAAAAAAAGCAGAGGTGGCAGAAAAAGCAGAAGAAGAAAGGAGAAAAACAATCACTTAAACCTCAAAACAGAATTTTAGAATTCCCAGTTTCTGATAATTATTTAGAAAGATACATATATATAGTGATTTCACCCACAAAATCTGAAATTATGTAAGATTCCCAAGCTTGACATGAATTCTTCATGTTTTGTTGTATTCCCAAGTCTATTCCATGTATGTTCAAGGGAATGATAATAAGCCTTCTTAGCAAGGATGTATTGTTTCAGTACATATTGTATCTAAATATGTATAATCTGATTGAAATCCTTGGAGAAAACCATGTCTTCTGCAGATATCTTTTCTGCAGAAAAGAAGGCATGCTGGTTTTTAAACACATCTATTTCTCCTGTTTAATATCAAAGAGAAATCTCAATGATGAAGAATCATTTTTCCACTGTTTGTACTGTTGTTTAAAAGGGACCAATGTCTCCTGTTAAGTGACTAAAGCAAATTAAAACTTGAATGAACAATGACAGCAAGAAAAAATTATTCCTTACATTTTCTATCTATGAGGGCTCTGGATCAATGAATGGTCTTTCAATTCAGTCAGATACAATAAACCCCCAATCCAGTCTGACAACCAGTGTGTCTTACTGTTTTCAAGAAATTGAGCAGGTTATTTGATTGAAAATGATTGAGGCAATTGTGTATGTGTGTGTTGGGCCCTGGTATTTGATACAGGTTAAATACAAATGAAAAAGGACTAGAGTTTGAGAAACAATGGCCCTGGGAAATTTTTTAGTGTTTTGTTAATTTATTTATTTATTATTCCCTCTTGTTCCTGAAGAGGCTTAAGGCAGCTCTGAGTATTTTTATAATTTGCAGACTCTGGTCTTATATTTGTGAATATTTCATAGACTAGGTGCTAAATACTAAATTATTAAAGATCATTTAAAAGGGAAAAAAAGAAAAATAGAGCAGCCTAATATCTTCTAACACCCAGTGAATTACTTTATCTTGAAGACTATTAGCAGACAAGATATACATTTTACTTGCAGTTCATTTGTATTCAAAGATACTATGACTACAGAAAATTGCTTATTTATAAGTAGAATGAAATGTAGTCTGAGTGGACCTTTAGTGGTTTTTGACTTTCTGGCATCCATTTGTCCTTCTGAAAAATACTCCAGTTTCTTTTCAGAGAGTTTCTTCCCCCTCTCATGCTAGAGTCTTCCTGGGGATGATAAATCCAGGTGCTAGGAAGTAAGGGCTTCCCTAGTGGGGAGTCACCAAAGCTGCGGGGTGCTTTTTCTACCAAATCTTTCTTGCATCACTCAGATACAAGTAAGAGGCAGATTTATGGTTTCAGCTTGGTGTGTGGATATGTTCTCCATGACCTTGAATCTTAAGTAAAGAGATGTTTGGAGTGGAGTCATTCTGGTGGCAGTACCACAACCATACTACTAATGCTATGAGGTATTTCTCTAGTTCTTGGTTCCCAACTCTCTCACTCTTTCTTCATTCTTGCTCCCTGCCCAAGTGTTCCAGTTACTATGGCTGTCTAATAAACCACACCCAACTTTGTGGCTTAAAACAACAAAAATAACAACATCCGTTTTGCTCAATACTCTACAGTCTGGGGCAGGTTTAGCAGGGACCACTACGCAGGGACAGCTTATTTCTCCTCTACTTGTTTTTGTCTGGGGTGGCTTAAAGGCAGGAACTTGAAGACTTGCTGAACTGTCAGGTGCCTGGTCAGGAAAGACTCAAACAGCCGAAGACCTGAACAGATGTAGCTCCATGAGCCTCTCTCACAATCTTGATGTGGTTTATCCAGCATGGTGGCTGGACTTCTTCAATGGCAGCTGTCAAGGATCTGAAGATCCACACTCCAATGGAGACGGACACAGAAGCCCCTATCTTCTCTTGTGACCTAGCCTCTGGAGTGGTATCGTGTCACTTCAGCTGCACTCTTTTGGTTGGAGCACGGCGGAAGTCTATTAAGATTCAAGGGCAAAGAACACAGACCCACCTACCTCTCAATGGAGTACTGTCCATATCACATTGTAAGAAGAACATGTGGGAGAGAATATACACTGGTAGGATTATTTTCGGGAAATGTAATCCAGCACACCAAGCCTTCCAATTGATACAATCCTGTTACTTTTCAATAAACTCCCCATTGTTGACCTTAGCCAGGGTCAGATCCCACTACGTATAACTAGAGAATCTCAATCTAATAGAGTAAAGATCTGTTTTATTAATCTCTTGGCAAGTAAATGCCACTTTAATGTGGATATTTAATTGATATCACCATTGAGAGGTTGGTACTAATTCATTAATTAATTACTAGACACACCTGTGTGACTCAGAAGACGGTTTTGCTTCACTGGTGAACACCACCAACTATTTTATCAAGCTTCATTCCATCGCTGCAAAATAGACACCATTATAAGAAAAGATCTGAGGCAGAAAAAGCTTATTTGGTTTATCACAGATAGCAATGGGGAGTGCAACGCAATGCTTCCCAAAACAGACCCAGAAGTTTTCATTCTCTGGGCCAGGCTGCAACTATTAAATCACATAGAAATACCAGGAAAAGATAAGCTACATGAACCAGTGATTGCTAAACTAAACACTCTAGTGAGTTCAAAGAGCCCTTAGGGCCTGCTGTTTGTTTGGAAAACCAGAAAAAAAAAAACGGTGGTAAGAGAATAGCAGAATAGAAACCTAGCTACATATTAGCTTATGATTTTATCTTAACCAGACTAGTTTGAAGAATTTACATATCAGGAGTGCATGAGTTTATGTGTGTGTACATATATATGTGTGTGTATGTGTTTAGAGTCTTTTAATCTTTAAAAAAAAGCTTCAGGGCATGTGTGCACACATTTTAAATAAAACTGTATGTTCCAATAAATATTATCAGTCATCAAAATATCCTCCTAAAAAGAAAAGAATTTTGACACAAGAGCACATGAATCTAAACAATGCAGGTTAGAAAAATAGTAAATGAGATAATTGATATATAGAATGTGATATTGCTTTACTAAAGATGAAAATATTAAAATAAACGATGGTGTAGGAGAGTAAGTCTGTTGTTTCTAGGAATAGTCCATTCCTCCTTCTGAACTTATTAATCAATTTCCCTAAGATCCCAGAATGTTCTAGAAGACTTTTTACAAATGTGATCGATTGATTGACTACCTATACTTCCAAACTCTTTTATTAATGAAGCTCTTGGAGATAAAAGAGAAGAGGAAAATATATGCATGCCTGTGATTCCAGCCACCGATATTTTTGAGGATTTAGTTTTTACCTATTCGTGTTCAAATATTATGTTTCATTTACTTTCAATCTCTCTCTCTTCCTCTAACTCCATGTCCACCTCTTTTACTCTTTGCTTCTTTTCCACAGGCCACTCTTTTCAGTGACAGACATCTCCATGGGCTGCTCTTTGTGACCATCGGCTGTGTTGTGAGAACTGTTTTGGTCTTGCTTTTCTTCATGCCTGTCAAAGGCCACGGAATATCGAAGCCTGAAAACACAGCCTGAATCAGCATGGACCCCAGAGACTCTCAACAGCATCTCAATAAAACTTTCAATTATCTCCATTTTATACACACTATTTCAGTTGTGGGTGATGTACTTCATCTGAACAAAATTATATTAAATAACACCTTGAATGAAAAAGTCCATTCAAACAGAGAAATGATACAGAGAATTACACCCAATTCTTTGGTTTTTATTCTCCATTATGAATAAAACCACTACTAAAACTCAAGAAAAATCATACATGTTCTTTTTAGAATCACAAATGTCCTAAAATCTTTGATTTAAAAACCCCTTGTGGCCTAAGAATTTAAGCCATCTTGCAGAAAATTCCATGTGTGTAAAAGCATTTGTAAGGATTACTTTTCCAAAGAAATGATTATTAAGGGACATTAGTGAAACACCTTTATAGTGATTAATTTTGGAGCGACCTTTTCACTCTTTATTCTTTGTATGTGTTTATCTTATTTTATCAGCAACTTGAACTTGTTGCTGAATTCTGACGTATTAATTCTTTGCTACACCAATGTGTTTTTTTAAATGTTATGTTTACTGTGATATTACTTTTAAAAAATGTTACATTTTCACCTCTGTGTAATTACAGCGCTGCTGAACTAAACAACATACATAACTCAATCTATCATCTGCATTCCCTTCGCATTAGGTGTAACACTGGCACAAAAATCAGAGCCCCGGCTCCAATTTTTCCAGCTGTCTCTGTTGCCCTGTGATCTTTTGGTACAAATTTTCTAGCCTGTTTGAAAAGGCAGTCTTCTACCCCCCTCTTTGATTGTGCTTGGGCATCGTGCCAGCCTGAGACATAGATTAATATGAACAGAACCACAGACTTTTCTGAACATAAGTCATTTACGTGTGTTTAGTTGCATATACCGGGCAAGAAAAAGGCAGACTGCCGTTGCCTTTGTATAGTGTCTGGGTAGGTTTTGATTTCACTCAGAGTCAAGAACAAAGCAACCTCTGACTTTTCCTCAAACTCAGCCCGTATGGAATGACTTTTAATGACTTCACGAACTGCTAGCCTTCAGATGACTGGAGCGTTTTTTACTTAAGTTTTCTCCTTCTATGACGTTTTATGATTATACCTTATGGTGCAGTTCTATTTTTGCTCTTCATGTTTTTCTGACTGCTGAAAGTCTAGAGGGAAAATTTTTTAATCATTTGGCCACCATCAAACGTGCTTTTCAGTTTGGGGATAATGTGGAGAGAAGCTTTAAGTACTGTGCCAACACCAAACATGGCATTCCCTAGTGAATGAGCCAATTCCATCCCCTGAGTCTGAATAATTTAGAGGAGACGTGATGTCATTGTCTCCTTACAGATAAATGGAAAGGAGTCTGGGTGTAGAATTTTGGAGTGGTCTTTGTAATAATAGTAATTAAAAAGAGCATTACCTCATATATTTAAACTTTTTGTGTATACCATGTGCTTTTGTTATCTTTACCCAACATTTCTCATAAAGGACTAGTATTTCTGTTTGATTGTTTTTGAAGCACTGTTTGATGATACTGGTTTCACAGTTTCTCGCAGTTCACTGCCTCAGTTTTCGTCAAATTATATTTCTATTTACACTAGACATTTTCATCATCAATTTCCATATGCCTCAAAGACATGCAAGGACCAGTCTGTCAACAGTGAATTCGGATATCAGATAAAGATGCTGTAGAGCACATTTTTCTTAGTACAGCCTTTTCTAAAATGAAAAGTTCAGAACCCGCCAGTCCAACCCCTTGGCCTCCAAACACAACATACTTATTTAACTAGAGTAGCCTATGTCTATGCTTGAGAACTATTGCAAACAATTTAATTTTCATGTGCAAATCTTATGATAAGGTAAATGCTGGCCATGTACACTTCCATATACTTCATATTCCAGCTGGTGGAATAGGAGCAGCCATACAATTTGCCAAAGAACTGCCAAGTTTGAAAGAATTCCCCCCTCTCTTAAATTCTGCAACTTTCCCATGTTATTTCCATCACTTTTGAACCTCCTGTTGTCAGATGAATGCCACAGATTAGGGCTCATTATATGTTCTAGATAATTCTGAAGCATGCATTAAGTGTTATATCAACAATTGGTGATAAAAGTTTGAATATCAATCAGTCACCACTTTTCAACGAACTTTCAGCTTACTTGTTCTGCTAATGAACTTAAACAGCATAAATAAGAACTGACCGAAGCTAGCAAAACATTCAATTCTTAATTTGCTTTTTAGAATATTGCTCATGCCTCAAAAAGGGAACTAATGTAATCAGTGCCAGACTGACAGTAAACTAAATGGAAATCTTTCGGTCTTTCGAATATCCAATCAATCCCCAAAAAGGAATATCAGAAGGGTTTTCTTGATATGTTTTAGAATTAATGAAGGGGGCATCTCTTAAAGTAATCCCTATGATTATAATATGGGTGCAGTATCCTGAAATGGAATATGGACTGTTGGGTATTCTGAACTTATGCGTAGCACTTCTTTTAACGAAAGCTATATTCTGTAGTTATAGAAAGATGCTTAATGACATGGAAAGATGTTTACAGTTTTATTCATTTGAAAGAACAGACTATGTAGGTGATGGGATATGAGGGAGAAAGAGGGGAACCTTTACTTTGTAATGTACTTCTGTAATTAATTTATGCACAACTGTGTATTAATTTTGTATTAAAAATATTTAAAAGTGGATTATAGAACTGTAGAATAATTGCTTGATATGTATTGGGCACTGTTCTAAGTGCTTTAAAAATATTAGTTCATTTAATTCTCATAATAATCCTGTGAAGTACACACTTTTAATATCTCCTTTTTATAAATGAGGACAACAAGGCACAGAGGGCTTAAGTGACTTATCCAAGATCACAAAGACAGTAAGAGGCAGAGATGGGATTGAAACCCTGCTCTGCTCTCAGGATTCCCAATTTTATTCCATTTCCTGAAAAACTATATAACAAAATGGTAACAGTGGATATTTCTGAGTGATGGAATTACGGTTGATTTTTAATTTTTTTTCCTTGTCTGTATTTTCCAGTTTTTAACAAAACAATCAATAGTATACTTTTGAAAAGGAAAATAAATATTTTAAAAGTTCCTTCTGTACTAAAGCATGAAATAGGGATTTGGATGTAGCACTGTGATTTTTTTTTTTTTTAACTACCCTCCAGTAAACCTTCCTTTTATTTTATGCATCTGTGTGCCCTAGATCTTGGCTATTGAACTGTTCACTTGTGAAAAGATTATACTTTGTTTATAGATGGTTGCTATGGGGAATCATGAGAACAGAAGAAGAAATTGATAGAACTTTCAAAATGCAGACATGTCAAAAAGGAGTAAAGTTAGAAAAATATAGTTGTCATTGTATTAGTCCTAAAATGTCTTTCTATGTTTCTATTGCACCTTTTCTTTGGCAGTCTGAGTCGCTAAGCAGGGACTTAGTGACTTAGCTTGCACCAATAAGGAACCTACCAAAACTGGAATTTCATCCTTACAATGGATTTTTCAAGGCTGACGGGGTCCACATGGAACAACCCCTGCTCTGAGAGAATACCATTCTTATTTGTAGTCAGAGTCTATGTATTCCCTTAAAAGCATATGTTTCTTTGAAGATCTCAAAAAAAAAAAAAAAAAAAAAGCTTGTTAAGAATCCCTGAGAATATTTTGTGGAATGGTAAATATAAGCGAATTAGTTCTGATGAGGAAAGACGTGAAATCGGTATAGCATCTAAAATCTGTAAAGAGAAAACACAAGCACATTTGTCTCTTGCATTTATATTTCATATAAAATAAGAACAAATCCAAACACGGGCCAAAAATAGGTGTGGGGCATTGAATGGAGGATAAAGTTTTAGAATCTTATAAGGTTGAACAAAGATAGATTAGTGACATTTTATACCAGTGTTGTACTTAGTGCTGCAGTTCCTAGTGAAAAGATGGGATTCCAAAAAGTGTGTATAAAATGAAAATGGCTTAGAGACATAGGAAGGCCAGAGAGTGAGTGGAATGAGGTGTGTAAGAAGTCATTAGGTAAGTATGGCTGCCAGCCTCTCTGGTTGGGTACCACACTGCTGTCAGTCAGTGCTTCAAGATTCTGGTAATCTTTGTTTTTACTATGTAAAATTCATTCGGATCTCTTGAATCCATTCATGTCTCTCCATGTCTCCTCTTCTCCTCCAGAACTGTCCTAGCTAAAGCTACCATCAGCTCCAACCCAATAAATGTAATACCTCCCAAACGCCTGCCCTATGTTCATTGTAGTTCCCTAAAACCCATTCTTCACAATGGGCTGAGAGTGACCTTTTCAAAAAACTAATCTAATCCTGTTACCCTTTCCACCTGAGATCCTTAAACAGCTTCCAATTGCCCTCAGGATAAAATCAAACATCTCGAACAGGGCCTTAGCTGTGAACTTCAGATGTCTTTAGCATGGCCCTGTAGTTCTCGCCTCCACCTACAGATCCAGATCAGTTCCAGACCTTCTTACACCATGCAAACCTTCACTCTCAGTACCTGGCAACACTGGCTTCTCTGTTTTCTGCTATGTCCTTATATTTCATTCTTCCACAAGGGAAGTCTTCACACAAGTCAGAGGAGAAAATGTCTCCGTCGTTTGTTTCTCTGCACCAGGTGCCTCTCCTTTTCACAGCTATAATTTGCATTCGATGGTGTGATGATTTAAGTCGGTGTCTCCCCATTCCCATGAGATTATATACTTCATAATGTAAGGAAGAACTCTCTGCTTTTTGCATCCTTAGACCATCAGCATGGTTTAAGAACAGTGCCATGAACAGAGCGGAGCTTTAAAAAAATTGTTGAATACTGTAATTAAGCCATTATGTTAATAATATAGTGATTAACAGGTTTCATATTGTGCTGTTCTCTCAAACTCAGTTTCAAAAATTTGTATCCATTCATTTATTTATTTTTGCTGAGAAGACAAATTACATTATGTATTGCTTTCTCAAGATATTGATGTATCTCATGCTAGATTGTCAAATTGAATTACTAAACTTGGGAACTGCCACATGTCTTTTCTTTATCAGGTTATTATGGGGTTTCTAAACTGCCCATCTTTCAAGTGAAATTATTATGGCTTTTACTTCAACGAGAAAACTCTCTGCCACCACAGCAAGCCTATCCCAAGTACCATTAAATTCTACTACTTTTCCAAAATTGCGACCATGACATGGGGAAAGACTCAGCAAGCATTAATTGATAACAGAGATCACATATGTCTGTTAGGATGGACACTAAAACTAAAAACGCTCTAATCTCCAACCTCCTTGCTCAGTATCTTGGTCAGACTTTTAAAATTAATTGTTGCATAAATAATACTCTTCTGATTTATTGATACATGCTAGACACTGGTTAGTAAGTTTAGTAAGAACTAGTGAGCATTTTGCTAAATTTTAAGGATTCCACTCCCTCCGTGCTTACTATTTAACCTTCAAGCAAAGCTGAGTTAAATTTAGCCTTTCCAAGGTAAGGACTATAAAATTTATTTTATGAAATAAAATTTCATCCATTCTAATGTTTCCTGAATCTTTCTTAGCCATAGACATTTTTACTGGTTAACTAAAAGGAAATTTTAAATACTAAAGACCCAAAATTTTTTAGAAGCCCCTTATTTACGTATTTATTTTGAGAACTTCAAAAAGGATCTGTCAAAGAATCAGATTAATCACATAAGTTCATTTTGAGCCTATATCTTGATACACATCTCTGTAAATTTTAAGGCACAAATTTTACCCAGGATTCTTTTTATTTTGGCATCCTACTGTATTTCAAAAGAAGACTGCCATTACATGGACATAATACATGGCAATCTTCAGTCTCTTTATGAGAAAATTAATTTCTGAAAAGTCTCATGGATTATTTCATGTTTCTAAAGATGTTAGCAAACCCTTTAAAATACACTATTTTGACTCCATGGGAAGTCCTTCACTCTTATCCTCCAAGGCTGGTCTCATGACATCACTTCCTTTCCTGCAGATCTGGTGTGGATTTTCCTTCCTTGGTATTTATTTGCCTTTTTCACTGATGTGTTCTCTTCTTCACTTTCTCATTTATTGATCCATACAGCCATTTAACAAGTATTTCCAACATGAAGATGAGGGACACAAAGAAAAATAGGACATAGTTATTCAACTTGGGGGAAGCGGTCATAATGAAAACATTTGAAACAAATAAAAAAAATATAAGAAGTATAGGAATTCAGAGTAAAAAAGTCATTTGTTGGCTCAGTTTTTTTTTTTCCCCCAACTGCATCAGGGTAGTTGTACTATTAAGAGGCTCTTATTTCTGATAATATACATCTTAGCCTTCACTGGAAAATGATAAAAATGCAGACAACTTAAAGAAAAATGAGATAAAATAGTTCCTGTTTGTTCCTATAGTTACATTGGTAAATGTAATGTCAGTGAAATTATTGAACAAAATGCAATCATTTTAATGGATTCTTTTCTGAAGAAGAACCATAGGATTGAGCCAAGTTTTAAGTTATACACATGTCTCTGAAGTATTAGAAAACCTGTTCATACAAGAAAGATGAAAGCCAACTCCAAATAAAGTACTGGGCTTTCAAAGGAAGCATCATTCACTTTCCAAGCTTCCACCCAAAGTTCTCCCACACTCCTCTCTCTCATTTTCTTCCCTAAATGCATTCCAAAAAGATATTTTAAAAGATATTGCAGTGGACTATCAGGAAGCATATTTACTAGTTCCTTCAATGAAACCACTAGAGATAGGGACCAGCTTTATATTCCATTAAAGGAAAAAATTTTGTCATGTTTCCATAAAGCCAATCACAATTGGCATGTGATTTTTGTATTTCTTTTGTTTTCCACTGTAAACCTTAAAAGTTGAATTTAACAACAAAAATGGACTTAGAGGCTCACTTATCTGGGAAAAAAAAAAAAGCCCCAGCTTATAGAATTTAAAATTTTATATAATAAGGTGACATTTCAAAGGTTATATGGGGGATGTGGTGGATAGGACAGCCATGGTTCACATCCAATCATTTTAAAATAAGCTGTTAGTGTAGGTAGCTGTATTTGTGGAAAATGCGATTTAATAAAATGCAGTATGTTCAAATCCATGTCATGAGAATTATTTGAAAGTGAGTTCCTTTTATTCCTTATTTATTATTTAAATTCACTTACGTATCTCCAGTTTTATTTTTGTGGCCTAACGGAAATAAGAATTCTTAATCCAAATATAACTTGGTCACTACTGGATAATTGGTCTATCCACGAAGACACAGCAGGGGTTGACTTCTTGCACTACAAATTACAATTTTAAGCCATTTTACTTCAATTCTCCTCCACTTAGTAAAATGGTATACAAATTTTCATCAGTTTTATAAAGGATCATCTGCTTGATTTTTTTATAGCATTAAGCATCCTGTAAAATGTGCCACTAAAGTAGAACGCATTATTTACTGTGTGTGTGCACACATACTTAGATTTAGAATCATGTTCAAACTAGTTTGGCTGCTTCGATTGACTACTGGTTAGTTTTTTTAAAAAAGAAGAAAGCCACAGAAATTATTCGGTTGGTGAATATTTTTTTTTTGAACTGATACAATCAGCCCAAATCAGTCTAAAAATTCAAACCATTTAGATAAGAGGAGTGAATTGCTAACTCATAGAGTCAAGAAAACAAAACCAAGCATTCAAAAACATGATTCTAGTCAGTGTTCACTGCTGGGCTGGAAAACAAAATATAAAGGTGCCCCTTCACCCCATCTTTGGCATCCTTTAACGGGAATGTCACTTGCTGTGATCAGTGCTGGGCAAGGAAAGGCACTGTCCTTTCGATCCCAGCACATTTGACAAGTACTGACACTCCAGGCATTCTGTACAATAAAATAAATACATTAGTAAGACCATTTCCCCTTTCATTTCAGCCTAGGCACAAGAGATGGGTTACTTAAAATTCAAGTGCCAGGAAAGCCTATTGTAAAAGGGAAATATTTTCAAGTGAATTTCGTTTGATCTTTTTTTATAGGGGCTCCTACCAGCCTCTCTCCTTTCCTCCCCAGGCCCTGGAAACCAATTAGTCGCAGCCCAGAGGCCACAGACCAGGTTGAAATGACTCCTTTTTATTTTTAGAGGATATAATTTCAGCCAGGATGTCTAGTCAGTTGTCACTTAGTATACTTAGCACACTTCTCTCTCAAACACATACATTGGATTTCTCTTCGGAGAATGCATAGATCTTTGAGTCTGACTCCTAGAAAGGAATTCGATCTGGTTGCTGTCCCAATCTTTCAGCCCTGACAATGGCATAACATCACAGGGCCGCCTCGTCTTTCACAGACAACCTCGCCAACCAAGTTTTCTGTCTTCTAGTATTTCAGCGGCGTTTCTTTTCCTTATGTTGTTTGCATGCTGTCCTGAAAACCTTTTCTTCCAGTTTCCAAAGTAGCAAACTGGACTAACTTTGATTTTTAAAATATTTTGAAGTGCTTATCTTCTGGGGAAAATTTTGTCCAAAAGACAAACATGGAAACAATTTGAGTCTTTGCCTTCCCTCACCTTCCTATACCGAATCTGCCTTAATTCATGGAGGTGACAAAAAAGGATCAGCTGGGTTGGCCTTTTCTTTCACAGCAACAACATTGCAGAGAGAAAGAGGTGAAAGAGTGAGAGAGAGAAGAGAGAGAGAGAGAGAGAGAGAGAGAGAGAGAGAGAGAGAGTGTGTGTGTGTGTGTGTGTGTGTGTGTGTGTGTGTGTGTGTGTGTCGTCGTGAAAGGCTTGGGGAAAGAGAGCACAATTCTTCCCCAGGAAAGCCTCAACCAGCAGTTGGGAGGGAACCTAGGGTCGCCTCCCTTGGTCTGAGCGAAGTGTCCCGGCCGCTCCTCTTGTCCCCGCCGCGAGCCCTGAGCCCTGGAATGGTGCCAGGACTCATGACAGCGCCTGGCAGGTCGATGGGTGGGGGGCCTGGGTATTCTCTTTGAAGAAGACGCCCATTTGGGGGGAAGCTCTCTTATTTTCCTGGGGCACCGTAGCCCGCCCCCTTCCACTATCATTTTTTACGCTGATCACACTCATGATGATGAACTTGCAGCTCAGCTTCCTGCCGCCTGCTTGACCCGGGAGCACCAGCAGGCTGCCGGCCTCGCCCTCAGCTTCCTCCTCCTCTCGAAACCCCCGGGCCTCGAGACACCGGTGGGGGTCCGAGTGGGCCGGGACTGCAGGAGGGGCGTGCAGGGGCGCGGGGTCCCGCCGGGGAGCGCGCACGGAGCGGCGCCTCGGCCGCCCTGCTTCCTGGAGCTGTGCTCCTTTGACCCCAGTGGCAGTCCCTGTCACTGCACCGTTCGCGCTCCCTCCGGCTCGCCGCGCCCTCGCTCCCTCTCCTCGCCCCCTCGCTCGCTCTCTCCCCACATTGAGGCTGCTCGGGTCCTTTCTCCCCCCGCTTCCCTCTCGCGCCGCGCCCCCCGGCCCCCAGCCCCAGCCCGCGGCGGGACCTCCGGGGTCGAAGGTTCTGGCCCGCCCGCGCCCCTCGCCGCCCCCGCGCGCCCCCCGCGCTCCTCCAGCCGGCTCCGGTCGCTCGGCGATGGATCGCCTGCTCGCCGGGCGCTGAAGGCATCCCCGGGACCCGGAGCGCAGCCGGGGAAAGGTAATCCGCCCCGGGAAGGGAGGCGGAGGGCGGGGGAGGGGGAGGAGGCGGCCGGGAGCCCGGTGCGGAGCGCGAGAGGAAGGGAAAAAAATGCACACACAAAGCGGAGCCCGGGTGAGAGGTGCCTTGTCAGAGGCGCGTGCTAGGGGCTCCGAGGCTGCGGACCTCGGCTGCCCCGTGCCCCTGACATCCGCGCGAGCGGGCGCCTCCCGGGCAATTCGGGACCCGGGAAAGGCTTATTTTCAACCCCTGAGCGAAAGAGAATTCGTTTTTAGGAGCTGTCTTCCCTCCCACTCCCCATCTTGCCCCTCTTCTCTGCTCCCCTCCCCCCTAGCCATCAGCCCCCCGACCTCTTGGGGTCCCCACCTTTCTGCCCCTTCCTCCTCCCGGATTTCTTAGGAGGGGAGGAGGGGGTGTTGGCGAGAAGCTTCGGCTAAAGCCGGGCGGCGGGGATGGGGGTGGGGACGAGGGCTCGGCGAGCTGTTTACTAGAAAGTCCCAGGGTTATGTGTTCGAGCCGCCCCGGCCTAGGCCCGGGTGCATTGTGTTGGCCCGATCCCCGGGCTCCCGCGGCGGCCCGAGGCCAGGTGCAGTGACTGGGGGGAAGGCGCCGCGCAGCTTTGTGCTCCGGCTGCGCCCCGGGGCCGCCCCCGCGCGCGCAGCTCTTGCTCGGGGCTGCTTCTCACCCTGTCCCCGCGCCCCAACCTCACTCTCCGCGGCCGCCTCGGGTCTCCACGATCGCAGCCTGCGGAGCGACCCGGCGACCCGAGCTGAGGTCGGGGCTGGGCGGCGGGGGACGAGCAGCGAGAAAAAGTAACCGCTGCCGCTGGATTTTTTTCTCTACCGAGGCAGGAGTTTTCTTGGCTATTTACACGTAACAAGGTTATCTTTGTAAAGCCTTTGAATTCCAGGGTTTTGAGGCCTAGGAGGTGAAGGGGGCATTTTCCTGGAGGTTCGGGAGGAGGCTGGAATTCGACAAGAAAATAAATTAAGGATGCCCCAGTGGGGCTGATTTATAGCACATCTAGTCCTCCCCCAACACACCCCAAATGAAGTGCAATTCTGGATCATTAAAAATGTGTAATTGATTTGAGATGCCGCAAACAAATAAACACAAACAGGTCAGGGCGGAAAAAACAAGCAAAACTTTAAGTGAAAGAAAAGATTTCAGAAGAGGAGGGGAACCCGTGGCCTCCACACCCCCTTCCAACGCTCGCTGGCTTCCTCCCTTCCTTTCTCCGCCGCTCGGGGGAAGGAGCCTGGCAGCGCCCGGGCAGAGCCAGGAGGCGGCAGCGGCTCCGAGTTCAGGGATGCCAACGCGCCCTGGAGGCTGACGACGGGGACGTAGGGCTGTGATGCCCGGCCGAGGATGGCGTGGTGTCAGAGCTATTGGCCGCTGGTGGTCATCAATCAATCCAGGGCTAGGGGAGAAGGAGAGAAAAAAGACAGGCGTCCGGCGGAGCCCGGGGCCGCGAGCGCTATCGCCGGCAGTGCCAGCAGGAGCGGCGGCAGCGGAGGCGACGGAGGTGGCAACGGGGGACTGAGCGAGTAAGGCGAGCTGGTGCTCTAGGAAGGAAGGGGCAGAGGTGGCTGGGAATAGCCCGCCGTGAGCTGGGAGGGCAGGGCGTGTGTGCGTGTGTGCGTGTGTGTGTGTGTGTGTGTGAGTGTAGTTGCTGAGGCATCCCCCCCCAACTGCCCACCGTAGATTTAAAACAAACAAACCAATCCAAAGTAGAGAATTCCGCGCCCCCCCCCCCAACACCCCACCTTATATAGACTCCACCAGTTGCCAGAGGCGCGGGAGAAAAGTCTTGCCCTCCCTCTCCCAAAGAATGTGCCAGCCGGGTGTCCGCAGTGCTGGAGACAAGTTCAGGTGTAAGTGCAGTGGGAGGGAGGGCGCTCTGTGGACCGAGGCACGTGGAACTTTATGTCAGCATCCCTCAAAAATCCTGGCGGAGAAGCCGCCGGGAAGGCGTGTGGGCATCGCTCCCAGATACAGGGATGAGTAGCTGGAAGTGGGCATGAAAGAGTAGGGGCGTGCGTTGAGGACGCACTCGATTTGTACGGCAGAAGGTGGCGAGAACGCAATTTGGCGGATTTGGAGCAGGCAAGTTCCAAAGTCCCGCCAGACTGTGGGTCGGGCGATCTTCTCGGGGCAAGCGATTAAAATGAGCATCCTTGTTTAAACGAGGAAATCGCGGGCTCCTTTCTCATAGGCTGTGCCGGGCAGTGCACCGGTAGAGAGGTCATGGGTTGTTGCTTTGAAACTTTTGGTAAATTGGACTTCTGGTGTCTAGGAGGTGGAGACAGTTATTTAATTCCTCAGCTTTTAATCCCTTCAGTGCCAGCCGACCTTAAAAGGTTTTCCAACTAGATTCCTGGAAAAGAACATTGCTAGTTGTACAGCTTAAGGGACAGAAGTGATTGCTGTCTAGGAAATGCAAAATGTGCTCACATTTTTTTTTTTAAAGAGAAAAATCAAACTAGCACCAGCATGAATGTTTGACAGTGTCAGTTCCTTTTAGATTTTTCTTTAGGTTTCTTGGCATTTTTTGTTGGGTTCCTTTGTTATGTGGAAGAAGTGTGTTGAAGTATAAAATGAAAATTAAAAAAATTAAAAAGAATATTGTTCTCTTTAAATATTGTATGTAAAAAGTTAATGTAAGTGTGAAGAGGGTGAGATGCAGTGCACCAAATGATTATTTGGAAGGTTTTACTGTCTAAATATGTGAAACGAGGTCATATAGCTTCTTGATAGTTTTAGGCAGTGTACCTTTCTGTCCTGTTTCAAGCTTTCTTCAGATTTCTCAGGTTAAAGGAGGTGCTTTTGCCCATTGTCCCCTGTCTCTGAGAGTTTACAAAAAACCCCCAGTCTTTTCCATGTGTTTGTGTTTAGTATTCTTAGAACATGTTCATTTTGAGATGTGGGTGGGGGGTGAACATAGCATTTTAAAAAATAAGTCTTTTCTTGACTTGTCGGTAAAGGTGCTATGAAAGTTTTGAAGCTCTCTGTCTCAGTCTGACATTTTCTTCAAAGGATTCTAGATTAAAGAAGATAGTCACTGCAGGTGCACTGTTTCGATAAAACATTTGAAAGGGAACATGGTAAAGATGAATTCAAATGAGGTGCCAGCCACCCATTTAGCCCTTCAGAGTTACAGGGGCCTGTGCTTGCTGATGAAGAGACGTTCTATTTGTCTTGCTGGGGCAAAGGTGCAAAGAGGCATAAATGTTCACTGATAGAAAAGGATGACTTTAGGATAGAGCGCGCCATTTAGGTGTTCGAATTGGTCACTTTCTAAGTTCTGTCTCTTCTCAGCTTCAAATGGGAGAACTTAGGAAGGCATCATGCTAACTAACTACCATACGTTATTGCATAGCTATTAAAATATTACATATGTATATTTTATTTCTAGCCCACATTTTGCTTAGTTTAATTAGCGAATTTACTCTAGAAACATTTAAAGTCTTCCTGGCACCGGGCACAGAGATTGTTACTCCGAGGTCACAGTGGTCTAGACATGAATTTGTTTTCCTTTGCTTCTTAATGTTCTGTATTTCACACAATAGACATTGATGGAAGAAGGAACATAAGAATTGCCAAGTAATTTTTACACCACTCTCTAATTTATGCAAACACTAAGTTTTTGCAGTCTGAAAATGTGTATTTTCCCCCCCTCTCACTTTGATGGCTAACATTCTTTTTAATGACAGTCATTTCTATAACAGGAAGATGTTTTCATTTGTATTTACTTTTCAGTGCCACGCAATTATGCAGTTTTGCGCTTCAGTAGTGTCTCAGTACTTTGTGTCTCAAAAGAGAATTACAGTACTTAGAACAGGACTGCAATTTGAAGCAGGTGTTGTGTTTTACTGTTATGCAAAATAACAGTAAAATATAATTGTGGGGGAAATTAAGGAAACAGCTGCAAACTTGGTATGAAAACTGCTACATTATGATTTGTAAGCAGTTCTTATAGATATGGTACATCAGAAGAGCAGGGAAAGATTTTAATTTAGTTAATCTCACTGGCCCGGTTGTCTATCAACTGGTGCTTAAAGGACTCATACCTCCCATGAAGTCAGGAAGAAGAAAGAGAACCCAAAGTGACACTGTTTAAAATGCCAGAGCGCCAGGGATTCATCTCTTGGCAGTGCAGTTGTACATTAGGGACACAGGCAAAGTGGGTGTTATTTAGCTTGCTTTGCTAATATGAAGAGGCAATGATTTGAGTGGAACACTTTGGAATTTCTTAGCCCAGCTAGCATATGGAAGACTACACAAGCCCGGGGTTGTAAAATAATAAAATAAATGGCCTATGGCAGGCCATCTGCCTTTTGTTCGATATTTAAGGTGTTTCATGCCAAATTTAAATCTAATCTTATTATTCTAAATATTTTTATTCGAGATAGCATTTAAGATTCTCAGAGCTTAATGATGCACATGGCAAACCTATCGTGATGCGGAGCACTTCGAGTAAGAGTGTGGGTTACCCCAGGGTTGCGCAAGGAGTGTGCTTACCCTCTTCTCTGTGGCACCGATCAACTGTAACAGCTTCGATGCAAAGGATTTGCTTTCCTCAGTCTTTGCGCACCTGCCATAAAAACAGACATCTTCATTTCTCAACCCAGTGCGGCAAATAATGTATTGACATTTATAAAAAGAATCAGAACTAATGGAAATTTTTAAAAAATGAAACCAACTACTGAGAATTAGGCAGCACCAAGAATAAGGTGGCGGATGTAACGGCTGGCCTCCTTTACGGCTCCATCGGGGCTTGAAGAGGGGAGGTAATGGATGCATCCTAAGTGGTGGTCCAGGCCTGGATGTGTTTAGCTTTCCCTTCAGTGACTGGAATGTTTAAAGAAATTACACTACATTTAGCAAAAAGGATTTGCCTTACCCTAAAGTTCTTGGCCAGAGAGGAATGCATATGTATATGAGGCATGGAATACCTATGTATTTTGAGAGCTGTGAAAGAAAAAATTATGTGTAATGTGTGTGTATTGTGTGTATTAGAGTTATGCACAAGTATCAGTTATAAGCTCAGCATTTTATATTATATTTGTCATTGTGTTATATGACTGTTTTAAGCATTGAGCTTTCAAATGATTATATGACACCAACTTTGCAAAGACTAAACATTCCAATTAGCAGGGAGCACAAACTTCCAGCACAAACCATTTATAGCTAGACACCATGGCAACTGTGGATATGCCCCTTTCGTAATTCACATTAAGTGCTATAATTATAATTAAAGAGGAAATCTTAGTTTGAACTCCATTGACATGATTTGCTATCATCCAGCAATGATATATAGAGTTTAATGTCCACTTTGAAGTGCAGGAAGTATCCACAAGATGACAACACGTATTCAGAGTTTCCCTGAACTAATTTCATATCTAGATGTCAAATTTAATGTCTTTTAGAACACTCTCTTTCTCTTTGTTCTCATTTTATACACACACACACACACACACACACACACACATACATACACCCCCCCATATATATATATATATATATATATTTTTTTTTTTTCTTCCAGAAACGCACAGCAGTATTGATGAATAGATCCTTGGATTCAGAGGTTGGCTGAAATGCACCATGCCTGCTTCCATCTTTTGCTCTGAAAAGTTGTGAATTGCTCATGCCTATAGGGAGGAAGGATGGCACATGGGATTCCTTCTCAAGGCAAAGTTACCGTAACGGTGGATGAGTACAGCTCAAACCCCACCCAGGCGTTCACACACTACAACATCAACCAGAGCAGATTCCAGCCACCGCATGTACATATGTAAGTATCGCTCATGAACTCAAAGAAATTACAAATAAAATAAGAAAGAAAAGCTGAGGAGAATAATAGGGAAATGATTTGCAAAGCAGGTGTATCTGTGGTTTCGAACATAGCGCAGGAGGAATCCCTTATATCTGTGTAACATTTCAAATTTTCAGAGCAATTTCAACGACAGTTTGACATTAGGTCTTCAGAGCCTCTGAGGGGTGGTGGTAGGTTGTCCACATTTTATAGTTGAGAACAGAAAAGAACAGAGAGGGTAAGGTATTTGCCTAATGTCACACAGTGGATTTCGGCCAAGTCTCCTGACCCTCAGTTCGATTTGCTTTACCTTGTATTGCTTGCTTCCATACTGAAATATTTCTTTAAAATTTCTGTAGTTTTTCCCCACACCTCACCCCACTACCCCTTTACATTCAGCTGGGAAATAGGCCTAATTGGGACTAATTGTCCAGCTACTGCTAGATCCATTGTCTTGCCTGTTGCTAGTGAAACGTGTGCTGCATGCTGCAGGACTCAAACAATATGGGGAACAAAGGATTAAGGGACAGTGGAACAGTTGGTTCCAGGAATTGTACTTTTCTCTCACTCCCTAATACTATTTCAGTCATGTGGAGGTTTAAACCGTTTAAGGAACAAAGTGTGGGAGAAACCCAGAGGCAAGGATTTTGCAGCACCTGGTTGCACACCAACTTTTTTCTGGTCTTCTGCTACAGGATGTGCTGGGCTTTCAGCAGAAGGGGGTGAAAGGTCACCATCTCCCTCGTTCATTCAAGGCCTGATGCTCATTCTCTATGAGACCCTGCCAATGTCTAACATGCGTCTTTCATAGTAGGACTAAATCTCTTTGAAAACTATTGTATAGTCAACATAGAAAGAAGGTTAGGGCTCTGTTGACTGTTTTTACCACTCCTGGAAGAATTGAACTCCGGGCATGTCCAAGTCACAAGCTCTTTTTTTAGTAGTTGTTTTATGTGGGCATTTAAAAATTCGTAGGATTCTCCCCACCTCAGACACACACACAAGCCCCTCTTAAATTTAGAAACACCAAACAAAAAGGTCTTTTCCTTGATGCCTGGATATTAGTGTAAGTGCTAGAATGTTGCTTTGTAAGTATATTCTAGAAAGCCACTTGGGTACCTATGATGACATTTCTGCACAGTGGACATACGAAAACAGCATGCTTCAACCAGAAAAAGAAAAAAAAAATCCTTGCAAATGGTTAGTGTTATTCTAAGAACTTCATACTTTCTTTAAATCAGAATATGTTCACGATTATGAAGGATTGCTAACATGGTTATAAGGAAAAGTTTTAAGGGGAATAAGATTTTTTTTGGTTAAAATGGCTTTTCTGAACAATAAATATGTGTTCATTTCAAATATTCTTTTCATTCTTCTGTTTCTTTTTGTTTCTCATCAAATATGTCACAAAATGTGTATAAGCTCTGATTTAAGATGCCTTTAGCTCTGTTTTGCTGGTGCGACGTTTTGTACTAAAGAATCACAAAGAACTTTGTGGATCCTGTTTCCAATCAGGCAAAAGAAAGTATGTTTTGTCCAGATTCCTCGGAAAATGACTGCCGGGGAACTTGAGCTTAGTCCTCAGTTCTGCCGACATCTGCTCACTTGTTCTTGGCCATAAGATTCCACTGGTGAACTGTGAATGCACAGAGATATTTTAAAAATCATGTAACCTTAGAACTGATCTGCTTACATCTAGCCATGACCAATTTGAAGGATCAAATTATACCTCTTTTGAAAAAAATGGCTTGAAAAATGGGGTTTGCAATGGCAACTTAGACAGCTGTGTAGCCCTTTTACCAGACTCCTGACCTTGGAATAGAAGGTTCTTGCACGGGCTGGTTCCACTGTGCCTTTTCACTTTTATTATCAGTGAGGGCTTCCTACCGGAACCCTTTGCTCCAGCCACACAGGTCGGCTCACTGTCTCCTGAGCACACCGTGGGACTTTGCATCTTGGTGCTGTTGTCTTCACTGTTTCTCACAGCTGTGACACCTTTATGCTCTGCTCATCAAATGCCTCAAAGCTGGTTTAGTTCCCTTCACTTCTATGAAGCCTCTTCCACTCTCCCTTCCTATTCCAAAATGATTGTGCACGCCCAACACCACACCCCGAGCTACTCGGCATTCACTTTATACTACCTGCAGTATTATTTTCCTTCATCTGTTTGTCTATCTATATCTTTTCCTTTCATCTACATTGTTTACTTCTTAAAGCAGGGATTGTGCTTCTGACCAGGTGACAGATGCTCAGAAATATTGATTGATTGATCTATTGATGTGATGACGCATTGAGCTGAGAACTTTCGATGGATGCTTGGAGATTTTCCCTGGACTTTTTCTGTCAGGTCTTGACATTTTGAATGTTTGCATGGAGGTACGCCTACTGGCTCACCTTTTCCTTGGTTTTACTTTTTCCTGCTAGCGACCATGCTATTGTTCGGTAGGGCCAATGACCTAGCACAGTGACTGGCCCATAGTAGGTGTTCAGGTATCTTGACAGAATGCAATCATGTTGTATTTCTGTTATGTTAGAATATTTGTCCTTAGTATAAATAGAAACTTAAATTGGTTAGAAAATATCTATAAAATATTTAGTTTAAAATTTCTTTGGCGTTTCTGAAATTTTCAATGTGTCATGGCAGAGCTTTGGTCCTCTCCCTTAAAGATATTTTGTCTTTTCCGCTTGCATAGTTGCTCATTTATTTCGCACGGGATTCTTAAAACATTTGCTTTCCTTGTTCACTTACACCTCAGGTCTCCGAAAACCTGTGACAGATTACCTGGATTGGAGTTAATCCCTGTCCCTTTAATGATCTCTTATTTTCTTTAGTAGTACCTAGTGGTGGTAGCTGGGGTTTTCTCACCTTGTTAGGAATCATTCACTTCCCATTCAGTTCAGTTAGTCTCAGCTCAGCTTTGTGACTAACCCTGGCCAACTTACTTTTCTTCTCTAAGCCTCAGTTTATTCATCTGTAAACATTTGCACCAAATAATAGTTAAGGACCTTTTCAGCTCTGACTTACTAAAATTGCAATTAAGATAACAAAATATTTGTGAGGTGTTACTGTGAGGGTGAACAAAAATAAACAAGACCCAGTCTCCATCTTCATGAAGCTCATTTCTAATTTCAGACCTGACTTTCGACCAGCTTTATGAGGTATTGGTTTAGTTTTCATCTCTGTGTTCTGACAAGACTGCCACCAAGCTCTCTAAGAACGACTGGCTTGAATCTCTGCTTGTTACATAGGGAAGATTTTTTTTTAAAGAAAACGATCCTGTATGACCTTGGGAAAGAAAATTAAAGCACAGCTGGAGTTGGCAGAACAAATTTAACTTAGAATTTGTGTGCCCCTCTTACCCAGACTCTTGAACATACTAATAGATGTGATGATTGAAACTTAGCAATTAGCAGGGCTTCCTTTTTCCACAACCCTTTCGTCTTCCCCAAGCAGAATGTTGAGAAAATTATTTAGTATTTTTAATGTTCATGGAAGGAGGTGCTGAAGGAGCCAATGTAGATCTGAAAACACCATAAAGATTGTGATGTTTTTCATGATCTGAGGGCTAATAAAGTACTATAAAACTTCATTAGTAGAGTATCCAGCCATCTCAATTTTATCACTGAAAGTCGTCCCATGCAAACCAGGATGATAGCTTACCCCGCAGGGGTAATTCCTCATCTTTTTCTTTAAGAATTGACCTCTAGGCAGCTTAAACCAAATTTTGTTTTCAGGTTTAGTTAGCCATTTTCTTTATCTGTGCCCTTGCTTGTTAACACCCCTGGAATCTTAACTTAGCATTTGTTCTTTTACTCTTGTTTTAGGGAGGCCAAGTAACATCACTAGTGGAGTCAGATTAGCAGATTTAAAACCTGGTTGCACCACTGACTAGCTGTATAACCAACTATAGATAAATGTCTTAATTTGTCTTTGTTTTCTTTTTCCATCTGTAAAATGTGAATGATAAAAGTAGAGCCTATCTCAAAAGGTTGTGGAGGATAAAAGGATGAAACAGTATTACGTGTGAAGTTCTTAGAGGAATGCTTAGTATATGGTCTGCACTCAATCTATACTCAATAAATGTTAGCTATGTTCATTAATGATTATTTTATAGATTCTGTTTTTTTTAATTCTAAACTTTCTCAATTCATTCTGCAAATAAATGAGGAAATAAGAAAGTTATTGGGGAGTTTTGTCCTGTCTTCCTCAAGGAGGCATTAACAGCAAAGCACTGTGGAAGCTTTTCTACTGGGACTTTTGGTTGGTAGATTGGCAGGGGCCCCGACTTAGTGCCTGTCAGGATCCTAAAATGTCTAGGAATGTCTCATCTACCTCTAGTGACTCCATGGGAATGGCAGTCCCAGGAGGGGAAGGAATCTTGTGAGCCCTGTGCTGCCTGATTTTCTCTATGGAATCACAGTGGCCTTCCTTTATTTGGGCTGGACCTAGGCCCCTGTACCCCTGCCAATTTCTCAGACTCCCCTCCACAAAGGTTAAAACAGAAGCATCGAGAGTTAAGTATAAGTAACCAGGATTGAGTGCAAAGGGCACAGCTTGGGCTGGGGAATGAGGACAGTGTACACATGGTAGCTGAGAATGTGGTCTGAAATCAGAGATCTGTATATAAATGCTGATCCTGCCAGTTACAGGCTTGGCTGGGTGATGATGGAAAAATTGCTGAACCTCAGTTTTCTCATCTGTAAAATGGGTTTAATGACCCTTTAAGATGGTTGTGAGCATTAAATGAGATGATATATATGACATATAGTGCCTGAAAGATAGCTAGCTTGATAAATAGATGCTGAGATAATATTTATGGTTTTGTCTACTAGCTGGTGAGCATGAGATAAATGAACATCTTCATTTCTAAACTGCTTGGCTATATAAAACCTGACAAGTACAACTTGTTTTATTGTTATGTTGTTGCATTGTATAGCATCTGTCGGTGTTGCTTGGGCATTGCTAATCAAAAATAATCTGTAGTTTTTAGGATGTCTGGGTGATCATTGCATGCCAAATTATTACAGGATTCTGCTGGTCTGATCTTAGGTTTCATTCCTATCTATTTCAAGAATGTGGTGGGAAGTAAATGTTTGTTTTAGGTCTGTATTGGGTAGCCTTAGGTGCAAAAACAAAGTTATAGAAGAGCGTTATAGAAAGGTGCCACTTGGTTAAATAACTATATAAAAGTGTGTGGAAGGATAAATACCAACATTACTGGTGATCATTTAGGGAATAAATTTGGCAATGAATTTGGGGAAGAGAAGGTTGGCTAAGGACTTCTCACTTTTTATTTCTTATACTTTTGTGTAATTTGAATTATTTGTATAATGGCTGTGTAACACTTTCGTGATAAAACCTTTTTTTTTAAAGAATGATAAAAATGTAATTTATCTTCAAGTCCTTGTGTTTTGTCTGTAAGATTTGCTATAATGGCTTGCTGTGATGTAAATCTTTTTTCTTTGGGCCTCACTTCCTTGGGTGGCACCTTCTTCTATTTTATGTTACAGTTAAGGAATAGGCCAAATGCTGTTTGTTGGTTCCATACAATTCAACTTGCTCATGTGTGGGGAGATGAGAACATTGTTATCTACTTCATAGTCTTGTAACTGAAGGGAAATTTTTAAAGAAGTACAGTCATGTCTTCCTTAATGATGGGGATACATTCTGAGAAATTCATTGTTAGGCGATTTTGTCCTTGTGTGGGAATGATAGAGTGTTACTTACACAAACCTAAATGGTATGGCCTACTACACACCTAAGCTATGTGGTATAGCCTATTGCTTCTAGGCTGCAAACCTGTACAGCATGTTATTGTACTGAATACTGTAGGCAGCTGTAACACAGTGCTAAGCATTGGTGCATCTAAACATAACTAAACATAGAACAGGTACAGTAAAAATGTAGTATAAAATATAAAAAATGGTACACTGTATAGAGCACTGAGCATGAATGGGGCTTGTAAAACTGGAAGTTGCTCTCAGTGAGTGAATAGTGAGTGAATGTGAAGGCCTAGGACATCAGTGTACACTACTGTAGACTTTGTAAATACCAGCCACTTAGGCTACCCTAAATTTATAAAAAATATTTTCCATTCTTTAATCATAAATTAACCTTAGCCTTTTTACTGTAACTTTTTTACTTCATATATTTTTTAATTTCTTGAACTTGTTGGCTCTCTTATAATAATACAGCTTAAAACACAAACACATTGTACAGCTGTACAAAAATACTTTCTTTATATCCTTATTCTATAAGCTTTTGTCTAGTTTAAAATTTTTTTTTAAATTTTTAAACTTTTTTTGTTAAAAACTAAGACACAGATACCCACATTAGCTAGCCTAGGCCTACACAGGATCATCAATGTCACTTATGATGACCCACAATATCATCTCTATCCTGCCCCACTGGTAGGAATTCAGAAGTGATAACACACATGGAGATGTCATCTCCTTTGATGACAACAACTTCTGGAATACCTCTGGAAGGACCTGCATGAGGCTGTTTTACAGTTAACTAAGCAGAAGAAGCACACTCTAAAATAACAATTAAAAGTATAGCATAGTAAATATATAAACCAGTAACATAGTCTTATTATCAAGTATCATGTACTGTACGTAATTGTGTGTGTTATACTTTTATATGACTGGCAGAGCAGTAAGTTTGTTTAAACCAACATCACCACAAACATGTGAATAATGTGTTATGCTGAAATGACATTACAACAGCTACAACATTACTATCATAATTTTTCAAGTCCATTATAATCTACAAGACCACCTTCCTAGATGTGGTCCGTCACTGACCAAAGCATCTCTATGCGGCACATGACTGTACCTTCAAATCTATCTTTGGAAGCCAAGAAAGCATATAGTGTCAGTAAATAAACAGCTTGCTGTGGTAGACTACTTGCAAATGTTTCAGGGAACCCGCATTTCTAGTCCTGTCTTGGTCACTAATTAGCACTAGTTGTTAACAAGTTGGGCCTCTGAATTTCAGGTCCTTTTCCTCACCAGCTATTAGACTTGATGGCCTATAGCATCATCCCTTCTCATTCTGGTAGTCTGGGAGTTCTCCTATTTCTTACCTTTTTTTTTTTTTTAAATCTATTTAAAATTAAGAGCACAAATCCCATAGCCTCAGTGATATTCTGTAGAGAAAGAATATAATGGGGACATCATGGGGATATGGTGGTGGGAGAAGAGAAATGACCTTGACTCTCACACAGGGAAAGAGTCTTGTCGATGAATGAGTGAATGTCTGGGGCTCTGTAAAATGGTACTGTCTTAACCAGGTAGAAATTTATCCTTTGCTACAGAGTTAGGCTGCATTTGTTGTTTGAAAAAAAATTCTAAGCATGTACAGTTCTCTCTTGGTTAGCCACTTTCTCATTCTCATTACAAATTTATCACTGGCCTGCACATTAGCATGGCCATCTTTTTTTTTTTAATGTTTTCAATCTCACATTCATCTTGGAAATGCTGAATGGCCCTTTTAGTTTGCACTTTATATATAAACACAGCGTATTTTTCTTTTCTTCTCTCATTTCTTTTTTAAAATAAGTTCTTTTTCCTATACACTCCCTGAGGGTACCCGTCTTGTGGTCCGTGACAGTTGGGCTTCATTTTAGAGTAGACTTTTTTCCTATTCTGTAGATTTCATTGTTTGCATTCGAGCATTCAAAAAGCAATCTAAAACTAGATTTTCTTTTGTCCATATGGATTTGTTCTTAGAACCCTAGCTGTATGTTGTATAACTAGGCAGTGTTTTTTGTTTGTTTGTTTGTTTGTTGGCTACTTGACTCTCTGGGAGGGTAAGAATTTTGACAAATAAAACAGATCCTATGTACTATATTACATCTAGATTTCGAGTTCTGAAAATTAGCTACATTTATAGGAATAAAGAAAGATTCATAGAGAAAGTGTAGCCACAGTCAATGGATAGACATATCCTGAAACTGGGAGCCATCAGATTACATCTTGTGGATTGAATCTGTCTCTCTTCTAAATATAGTCTGGGGTGTTTTTAAACTTCTTTCATGGAGATGTTTTGATATAATTATACAAATGGCAAGGCAAACTAAACAGGAAGACATGCAATAGGTAGTTTATATTTGTGACATATTCAATTTTAATTCTGAGATTTTAGAATTTATGAAGATGAGATTTTTAGGTGTAAAAACAAAGCTAATGCTGCTCAATCAACTGCATCTTGTCTTGTATAACAAACAGCAAGCTCTAGGTAGTTCTGAACTATTTCCAAGAAGGAGAAAAAGCTTACCGAGTCTTGGAAGAGCTATTCAACAGCTTGTTTTTCTTCCTTTTCAGTGTTTCCTTAGCTCTCGCCTACCCGTGTCTTTTTCCCTTTTTTGATTTTCACAGCATATTGGAAACTAGATGTTTAAGTAGCTATCCTGGCATAGTTAGGCTATTATTTCAATATCAGTATGGACAAAACTGCCACACTTTTGCAGACCTCCATGTTAGTCTGCCTTTTTTTTTTTTTTTTTAATGTAAAAAGTACACTTGGAGGCTTTGTCTATGTGGAAACACTAACTCTGCAAAGAGGAAATTCTGTTGGATTTATTGGCTCTTGCAGTATTTGGGTCTGCATATTTCTGTTCTGTTTTGCTTTGAAGATTTCATTTTCTTCAATTTCTGTCCCTGTAGAAGGGTAAAATATATGCAAATAAGAAAATGCAGTTTTGCAGACTTTTCATTTTTTCCTCTTTACCGTAAATCAAGAATATAAACCCCTCTATCAAATCACAACTTGGTAAGAGAAAGAAAAAATAATAATAATTTAAGAAAAAGAATATAAGCCCTTCTAGTTGGTTTAAATTTTTGTGCAAGTTTGTATTAAGCATTAAAGCTGTTAAAACTGGTTAAAAAAACAAAAACAAAAAGAAAAACTAGAATCCTCATTTAATAAAACGAAGAGATAAATTTTTAGCGCTTGATAATATTGAGCTTTAAAATTCTAAGTGAAAATGAGACCGTTATTGAAGTTTCTCATCAGTAGTGGCTTTCTTAAAAGATTGCAGGACTCTTCACCATAACATGGACTCTACTCAAACCCATTTATTTCTTTGTACAGACAGTCTCTGAAACCTTCTAGCTCAAAGATTTGAAATTCTTGGATTGGAAAAATATCTTTTCCCATCTTGCTATATGCTTTTTTGGCATTTATACTGATTGGCTAAGAAAAGTGGCTTACTTGTGGTATTTGGTTTTAGGTATTTGGGCTACAGACCAAGTTTCAAACCTTTTACATATTGTACACTTAGTTTAAAATATGTTTTGAACAAAGACCTAAAACTGAAATCAAGAAAAAATTAAGTCTCCCACCAGCTAAGCAACCTCAGCATGTTTCTCTAATTTCCTGAAAGATTTAGCCTTTTGCTATGACATAGACATTTTACCAGCTCTGTTTAAGTCTTGAGTTTGAGGAAATTTTTCTCTATTTTCTTTCATTTTGCTCTGCCTTAAGACTTCAAAGATAACCACAGAAGCCTGTTGAACTGTATTAGATATTTTTTAATCACAAAAATTATACCCATTGCTCTTACCACCTTTTATTAATATATTCTTTATTTTAAAATGATACAGCTTTTATGTACGGGTCCTGCTTGGGTAGTGCTTTGGACTGAATGTTTGTGTCCCTCCGAAAATCTTTATGTTGAAATCCTAACTCCCAAGGTGATGGTATTCAGAGGTGGGGTCTTTGAGAAGCGATTAGCTTATGAGGGTGGAACCTTCATATATGTCCTTTATAAAAGAGGCCCCAGAGAAATCCCTTGCCCTTCTCATATATGAGGTTATAGTGACAAGATGGCCACCTACAAACCAGGAAGTAGGCTCGCCCCAGACATTCAGTCTGCCTTGATCTTGGAGTTCCCAGCCTCTGGAATTGTGAGAAATAAATTTCTGTTATTTATAAACTACCCAGGTTATGGTATTTTGTTATAGCTGCTCAAACAGACTAAGGCAGGTGACAGGGACCATAATAAGGAGACGGATTTTGTATAGGGAAGAAGAGGAGCAATGGAGGTATTTGTGAAGGGTGGGGAGAGAGAGAGAGAGAGAGAGAAAAGGAATGTATAGCAGACATATTTGTGAGACCATAACGCTCCTTTGGCGATTATGACGTCCCTGGCCTTGGACTTGACTTTAGCACCAGGATCACGTCAGTATCTCTAGTCTTCAATCAACAGGGAGATGAGACAAAATTGCACCTTGGCTTTCTGGGGTAAACATGCTGACTCAACATACCAGTGAATGTGGCATTTGAAAGGCTCAGGTTAGCAGTTTTTGATATTTTGACTTGTTTTGATCTCTGGGAAGAAACAGTTTTTCAAGTAATTCAAAACATTAGGTTTGTATTTCAATATTTTTTAAAAAATCCACGTGACAAATAGTGAACTATGAACTGGCTTTTGAGAAATGTAAGAATATCTGAAGTTGTGATTTCCCAAGGTTCACCATCTGTTAGTATCTAGGAGACTTACCATATGTTGTGCTCAAATTCTGACTTTCACAGGTTAACTTGTTTTCACTTTGTTCTTAACCCTCACATTTTGGGCACAGCTGGTAGCATTGAAACCTATTTGGACTGGACAAACTTAGAGAAAAGAAGAATAGGGAGGGCGTGAGTCTTTGGGAAGAACAAACAGACGAGGAGGTGTTAACTCCTAAAGGATATTAATTCCTAATTCTTCCACAGTGCAGTTCAAAGAAGAATCTAATGCTTTCCCCATGTGAAATACATGTAAAGGCTCGGGTACGCTGTTTGGTACAGTAGTATGAGTTCTGTTCTACCCAGGCTTGCGACCGACCCTCCTGAGAATTCTGAGGGCGAAACAGTAACCCCGTGGGAGGTTGTTTGCTCCACATTGTGCCCCTCCGTGGTGGACGGCTTGTCTGTTTTGCATCTTCCCATCTCTACCCCACCACGATGTTAATGGCTGTCGGCACGCTCCACTGTTTATCTTGGAATTTGATACCATCATCTTGGCAACCAAACTGGGACCTTTACTGCTCAGATTGTTTGTCATTTGTTGTTAATTATCTGTTACCATAAATTCTGCACTTTGAGAAAAAAGGGAATGTTTTGAAATATTTCCTCCAACGTGTAAGTGGAGCTTCATTTTCCGTGGACAAAAGAGAAAAAAAAAAATGAGCCCTTTTGGGAACTGGTTTTAGGGAAATCGAGTGCCCTGGTTTTTCAGATAGGCTCAGTTAGATCCTGCTAATGCAGCCAGGATTTGCACTGAAAGAACCTTTGCAATTCAGCGATGGTCTGTGTAAGTGACAGGTACCCCCCCACCCCGCCCCCACCATCGGAGGAAAAAAATAATTTAACTTTATGTAAGGGTTTTTGCTTTCATTCCAATCTCTTTATGCCATAATTGTGTTTTGTGTGTGCGAGGCCCTGTTCCCTTCAGCTGGTTTCTCCTTTTCAAAGGTTGTTAAGACAAAGCAGTCCAGAGTGAAAAGTAGCTTCTGCTTACCTGCCTTTATGAGGTGTTTATTTTGTCAAGTGTAGAATTAAAACGAGCTTTCTAGCCATTAGTGGATTTTGGTCATGGTCTCACACTCTGCAGGGAGGGTCGTGTCACGTTATAAACAGACAGCACTGTTTTGCGAGGTGCTGTAGCCCGGGCTGCAGGAGCCACTGCTGGGCTTAATATCTTAATAAAGCAGTAAACAAAAGAACATGAGAGAGAGAGAGAGAGAGAGAGGCAGAGGGAGAGAGAAAGAGGTGGGGGAAGAACGAATGCCTGTATGTTAGAGGGAAGAGTTCGAGAGTGGAGTGATGGTTGCTAAGCAGGAATCTGGGCACAATTAAAAATATTTAAAAATATGATGTCATTTCAGAAGTTTAAAAAAAAACAACAAAGTGTATCCAGAACTACTACTGGTGTCACATATTTACAGTGGGATCATAATAATATATTCTTCAAAAGGGAATGGTGGGTGTGGTATTAGACGATGCTTAGTGCTCAGTAAAGCACTTAGCATGGCATCTACATGCTCAGTGTATGTGGCTGATATTGTTAATAATACTGTTTATCATTATTGCTTCTAAAACATTAACACTTGAACTTCAGCAGTTTTAATGGTGACATATGGTCTGTCGTCACCATAACTTTTCTCGTGCTGTTAAGTTTGGTGTGCCTATTTTATTATTGTCAAAAAGGTTTTAAGGTTGTGTTGTCTCCCCCACCCCCACCCCGGGATTCTCACACCAGGAAAGAGGGATTGAGTCTCTGTTAACCTACAGATAGCCGGGAGCACAGACTTAATAAACACTTGCCTCAGCTACCTGCGTGCTGCTTGGGACAGAGCAACTAACTCTCAGTGAAGTGTCTTTTACTGGAGTCCTGGAATTTGCTTGGGCGAAAATGTTCTTCCCAGGTTTATAAGGATTCACAGTAATAGTGTTGTCCCTGAAATTAAGCACCGTTTCCAAATATTCCACTTTTATTATCCTTTTATTTCTTCTCTTCCAGTGTTTTTCAAAGAGGGCAGAGTAGGTACAGGGGCACTCTTTTATTAATAGAACACAGATCATAATTGAATTTTAAGATTAATAAATGAGTATTAAATGCATTAAATTAGTGACTTATTAGCTGTTTGAGCATAAGAATAAGAGACAGAGAGGAGGAGATAGGGAGTTGGAAAAAAGCACCCTCTGATTGCTCTGTGGGGGGAGGCTGGGAAAAGGATTTAACACTTTGGATTTTTTAGAAGCCATTAAAACTCCGATGGGATCAGATTACTTGACTGCACATCTGAAACACGAAACTCTTGCCCTAAACCGTGCAATTGAGTTAAGCTCAAAATTCAAGGCCTCCCCCTAAGACTGGCCTCTGGGTAAGCCTCATTGTTGATCGCAAAATGATTTCCTTTGAGAGGAGCAAGACTACAGTGAGGTTTTTATGGCCAATTTAGTCTGTACATTGGTGCCAGCCAGACATTTGGCAACAGTTAGTGCCAACTTTGGTGATCTAGCCACCGATTTTTCCCAAGGTCTTCAAAACCGTCTGGATTCGGTGCTGACATTGAAGGAAAGATGCAGTATAAGTCCAGCTTTCCAGGCACGCCTCCTGTATTTTTTATTTTTTCAAGAGGAGAGGTACTGAGAGGGGCGGGAGAGCAACAGGCTGATCCACTGCCCTAAACTTCGAGTCCCTGATGGATGTTGAATTCTTCTTCCCTAAACACTGTTTTCTCCCTCTATGTTTGTCACTTCTTTAGTGAACCCCTACCCCTCTCTCTGGGTGTCTAAGGTGTCCCCTTATACATACTCAGAGTATTTATGAGTAACGTTTTCCCCTGGTCACACTTATCATAAAGGTACTTTCTAATTGTTTGCAAAATGTTTGTCTTCCACTAGGCTATAAGCTCTGTGAAGGCAGCGACCCTGTCTTTTTATTTTTATTTATTTTTTTCTGTCTATATCCACAACACCTCTCACACTGCTAAGCACATTCTGGACACTGTACAAATACCTGTTGAATGAATAAATGAAAACGGAGTTTGCAAGGATTCAAGGGATTGCTATGTGCTTCCTTGAGAAGTTTGTGCTCTCTTGCAATCACCCATTCATTTTGAGAGCATGTATTTAGACTGGACGATATACTCGGCTTTAAAAAGGGTCACCTATGTAAGTCTCCCGTGTTTTTTTCAGGATGGAGCTGGATGAAGCTCAGAATGAGTATTTCTGACACGCATACGCTGATGCTGTCACCGCTGTGCCTTCCATTGACTCTTGCTTTGACAGTAGTAAACTCTCATTTCTAACATAGGAAAAATATCAAAGTTTCACTTTCAATTTGACCCTAAAGATTTGGATTTCCTGTATTGTTCTCTATCTTAAGAATTGAGGCATTAGAAAGTATATTGTTTTAACGCCTTAGAAAATGCTCATTTATTGATCCTATTTGGAGTCAACAATTATTGGTTAGAAGCATGAAATTAATTAAGATATATTTCAGCACAGCTACCAGGAGTCTGACTGACAACTGGCCCTCATATGCGGAGTTTACTTGAAATGAAGACCATGAAAAGGGGTCATCTGTCATCATGGAATCATGCAATTTGCATAAGGCAAACCAATTTTTATTCTGTACTCTGATTTTTAACAACTTTACAATTTTTTAAAAACTGCTACGGTCTTACTGTTCTTCTGTCAACTATTTTGACAGAAATCTGTGATTTGGGTTAAATACAGGTAATACCATCATAACAATATTGGCGTTATAGCAATTGAAAATCTTAAAAAATTTATTTAAAGGTAAAACAAAGAAAATTCAAATTAAGTATGTAATGGAGTTCGAATTATAGGTGACTAAACCGTAAACCCTTTGAAAACCAAATGATCAGAAAAAATCCTGCTATAAACTGCCAGGCTTGAGAAAGAATTTTACATGGAACAGGAATTCAAAGGGAGAGATGATAAGAAAGAGAAGTCTGCATTGCAAGCGCTTTTGGGGCAGGAAGTTTTTAATTTAGATGACTGACTTCAGGTTTTCTCCCCAACTTTCCCCACGGCTGTGTCTACTAAGGAAGGTGTTGCATAATTAGACTTTCTGGAGATGCCCTTTGGCTGAAGACCTAATTGAGTCTCTGGACTTGCATGCAGGGTTAGAGTTGGTGGAGCTTTTTGCCCTGCAGGTAGAAGCTCTTTGATGGACCTGCCTCTTTGATAAGTGCCTATAGGGCTGGCAGTGACATTGTTTAGGCAAAGTATGGTTTAGTAATTGAAGAGTCAGTGCTTCTTAGTATATGAAAATCTTTCTTTAAAATAGGGAAGACACCAAAATCCACATGCACAATTTAAATGAGCCTGTATTCTGCATTATAAATATGCACCGGATGCCAAGTAGAAAACCGGAACACTCTCTCAGGATGCTGTTAGGGCCAAGCGGAATCTCATTAGGGACAGCTTCAAAGATCAGTTCCTCGTGTCCATAAAAACAAGTGTAAATTATCTGGTGCGCGCCTGCTGTTAGCAGTCGCGGTGTTGCATTATGCATGATTCAAGACTGCACGGAGGAGACACAGGCTGCGCGGAGTTCCACAATATATGTGGGGATTTCGCCACCCGTTTTTTTTTTTTTTTGGGTGCTGAATCCTACATTTTGGAAATTTGTTGTTGTGTTTCAGTTAATGTAGGGTGCCGTGTATAACCTGCTCCTGCGTTTTTGATGAATTGGAGTCAGTTCAGAGAGGAACGATAAGGTTCTGAATTGTTTACATGAACAGCCACGCTACTCAGATTTATGTGTCTTGTTTGCTCACATATGGAATCAGATTAGGGGTCCATGAATGTGTCCCATGCACATAGGATTGGGTGCATTTGTTTTAATCAATCTCTCCCTCATTTTGGTCTCTTTGTTAGATTTCTAAAATAAGTGTGAATGCTCAGCAAATCAAGGAAATGTAGTCGAGTTTAACATACAAGGCTTTAATAAATAGTTTTGAAATAAATGCCTGAAAGTCTGGAAATATTTTCTTGAGCTTTATTGCCTGAAGAGGCAAGGAAGAAATAGAGTGTAGTGTTTAAGTACATGGCCTCTAGAACCGGACTGCCAAGGTTGAAATCTTGGTCTGCCTCTTACTAGCTGTGTGACTTTGGGCAAGTTACTTAACCTCTCTGTGTTCTCATCTGTAAAGGCAGGAAAAAATTAGTACCTTCCTCAAAGGGCTGTTGCAGAGATTAAATCAATTGATTTCTGTATAGTACCTACACCATTTTCTGGGGCGATAGCAGGTCCTATGGAAGTGCTTGCTCATATTGGTGTTATCAATATTATTATCAGAGGTAGAAGGCCTTCCAGGGCAGTTGGGGTTGAGTAGGCATGGAACACCTGAGCCTGAATTTATAAGCATTTGTGTGCTTGAGTGGACATAAACACAAACGGCTGAGGGTAGGCAAAGTCAGGGAATGATTACCTTGGGGTCAATCAGGGGAAGTCACTAAAAATATAAAATACTTAGTAGATGTGTATGTTTCTGGCCCATGTGACCCAGGGAGATAAACATGAGATCTTGAGAATAAGTTAAGAAATAGCAGAAGAGAGGCTGCTTTGCTGTTGCCAGAGTAGAAGACAGTGTCTGTAACATCTCTTTTTCCCACTTGTTTCTGAGAGCCTAGTCCCAGAACAAAGAAGCATGTGGGAGAAAGATCAAAAGAGCAACCTTACACAGTGTCCCAAGACTGAAATCCACACACTTTCCAGCACCATTCACATCCATTTTGAAATTTATATTTGCAAATTTAAGGAGATAGCGACTGACATTAGTATTTGCCTTTCTGGACTGGAAGCTCTGTAAGGGCACTATTAACGTGGGCTGATTTGGGGCTCGGTAATTAAATTTGTCTTTGGCAAATCAATAAACAGTCTTCTGTCTGTAAATTCTCTCTGGACTCAAAATCTCCCCATCGTTTTTAGAGCATCATCCCTGCTATTAACATGCTCACCCAAGCACTAGTTAATTGCCCACCTTACTTGCTTTGATGTTCCTCCTTACAGGTTGCTTAAAATGCCCCTGCCACCTCCTGTCATTCACTCCTCAATACCTTAAGGATGGTTTGTTGGCAGCTCTTATATTTCAGCATTAAGTGATTGAGGCTATCTTTGGCATTCTACGGTCCTCTAACACTTTTACTTGGAAATGAGAAACTCACTCTCCTTTGAATAAGAGAGAGTTGTTTGGTTTGATGGGCATCTTGGAAACCATCTATAGGATAGGGAGGAAATGAACAAAGAGTGTGGGATGTCTGGGGGAAGTTGAATGTCATTGAAAAATGTTACAGTCAATGAATCAATAAGTATTTATTGGAAGTAAATACTTGATTTGATTCTTCTCCCAAACACAAAAGAAGGTAGGCTTCCCGTAGGAGGCACCCTCTGATGGAAAGCAGTTTAAAATAAACAGGAGCAGCTATTTTCTGCCCTGGAAGAGATCACACTTTGCTTTCATTTCAGAATTTTTCCTCCTGTTCTTATCATTCTTATGTCTTATGTCTTGGTTCTTCTCAAGGCTGGCAGCATCTTCTGGCCCTGTGGGCTCCAGAAACCACTGCCATTTCCTACTCAGAGACTGCACACTTGGACAGCAATTGCATTTTTGCTGGGTTGTGGGACTTGAGAAGTGTGTGGCCATGTGCTGCGGGCTTTGATAATGTCTTAAATTTCAAGCAAGTTAGATGGTTTCAGGCCCACTGCTTGCTCTGTGTGGAAATGAGCAAACCTATATGCTTCTAGATCTTTTCCATTTGGAGACATGAAGATGAAAAGTTGGATGCTTCAACCCAATACAGTTTCAAAAGTTGAATCTGAGTATAGTTCTGAGACCTAACTATGGTTGAATATCAGAGATCAAGGGTAACGTCAAAGGCATCTTCAGTTTTGAAAAGTTTGTAGAAGCTACTGTTTGAAAATGATGTCCCTGACCCCAAAAAAATAGTAGTGATATTGCACACTTCTGTTATCTATAATTGGTGCTGGCATCACTTGGTAGACCATTGAAGTGTGTCATCTTCATTAGGGTTGGGAAACCCTGTGGCCTCAAGGAGCATTTCTAGCCACATGCAATAATTTCCCTCTTGGAAAAATGCTTGGAAGCAGGTGTGAAGTATCACATTAATTTTTTTTTATATTAAACTGCAACTGGTCCCAAATTGGCTTTGGCCCCTTTGCCTAGGTGCTGCAGATCTAGCTATCAATAAAGCTGTATCCAGATGCCTAGGAAGCTGGTGCAATGGCTGGCGGCTGAGCATTGGTTCAGTTGCTGGTGGTGAGCCAGTAGTACCTGTTAGATCTTTCAAAGCTGAGCATCACAGGAAGTAGGAGCATTCATTCTAGCTCTGATGCTTTTCTGGGGAAGTTCAGAGATGGCATTTGGCAGCAACTTCACATTCAGTTGAAACTGGTGAACTTCGCATTCATTTGAACTGTTGAACTTCATAATAGGAAACCTATCTAATAAAAGCTCTAGTTTTTGGTGATGATTCAAAGTAGTAGCTCTGGAATGCTGAAGACCCCAACTTACTGGGTATAGAAGATCATAAAATGTGCTTTGTGAGGAGTCCAACTAGTGAATATGTTGGTTGTAGCAGTCTTTATTTCACTATAGAAAGTATACATCTGTATTGTCTATACCCAAATATGTATGTGTATGTACACTTGCACACCCACCCACAGACAAATGAAGGTTTAAAATTAAACAGAGATGACAGTGCTTACTGAACAGTTCCCTTGGCTATCTAAAAAACAAATAAAACATTGGACATGTATGCATGTGGGTTGAACACCTCGGCTAACAATTACTCACACAGTTGACCTTGTTTTCTATTGAGGGCACCAAGGAGCCACATTATTAAGCATATTGGGTCAACCCATGGTGCACGTTAACATTGTTTTTCTTTCTGTGCAGATGAAAAGGTCCTCAGCCAGATTGTTTTCTTTTTCTTCCACACCGGGTAGGGGGTAGCATGATTTTGCATGACTATAGGTCTGCTCTATAAATAAGCAGATTCAGTCTTTTGTTTTAAATGTAATCAGCAAGATTGCATTTGCATTGCTTGTAAGTGAATCACATAAGTGAAATTACATTGCCTGCATCTCATTTGGTATCATAAAATGTTATGGGATGCAGGCTGTTTTTCTCCAACTAAAGTGTCTTGAGTTAGTACTAGGGTGCTTGCTTTCATTTTCCTTTGTGACCAAATTTGTTGCATTCCACAGAGTTAGGGCTCATATTTTCACTTATGTTAGTTGCTAGAAAAATACTTGTTCAAGTCCTGTAGAATGAGCTAAGATATTGGTTCAGTAGGGGGTAAATGGGAGTTTTAAGACCATCTCATGTCGTGTAGCAAGTGATTGCTAATCACTTTCTGTCATTTGTGACAACTTCTGCTTACTGAGAGTAAATGCCAGTCAATGTTGGTTGGAAGTATAAAGCAATTTGAAGCTTTTCGGGCAGTTGGCTACAGAAAATGGTTTACATAATTAAAAAAAAAAGTTAGTCACCATTATTTTGTAACCAGTATGAAATACATATCTTAATTAGCTCTTTAAAAGGTATCCTTAAAAGCATATGACTCAAAAGTCATTTTGAGATTCCTTTACTTATTTCTTTCAGAATAAATAAGTTAACACAACAATAATAATTGTAGACTTCCAAAGTCAGTAATTTTGGAGACAATTGAGAATACCCTGTTTCACAAATCAGCTTTCCTCTCCACTGAGGTTTTCTTAATTCATGAATTTTTAAGATGGAAATCGAAGGAAAGGTATGAGTTCTTAGATAACCTATGATACATGTGGTTACCCACAAAACCTCTGTTTATTAACTACATTATTGACAAAACCCCACAAGGCAGCAGACAGCTCTAGTGCTGATTATGCCCCTTGCTTAAAAGTGAAGACTGTTTTCAAAAAGAAAAGGCATGCCTGTTAGGGTGACACCCCAGCACAGTATGGGTGGTCAATAACAAATGATGATCTTTTGTTATTGGGAGAGGTATTAGATATAACATGTTTCATGTGGAATAAACACTAGAGAGATGTGGGAAGAACTAAATGTCATGAATGGAAAATTAAAAATATGAGAATGTAGGAATATATATATTTTTTTTTGGTCAAAAGACTTAAGGATGTTAAACCAAAAAGAAAAACTAACTTTCTAAAATAGCTTGCAATTTTTTTCAATAAGACTTTGAGTGAGAGTCACAGTATTGTGTTTTCATATTATTTTAAAGGAATGTATCCAGGAAAAACGTCTCATAGGGAAGAAGATGGAGTATAGTTTCTTTTTAATTTAGTAGACTTTTAATTGAAGCATAACATACAAGCTGAGAAGTATACAAATTAAATATGTTCAGTGCAATACATTTCCACAAGGCAAAATACTTGTGTGACCCCTTCTGGATGTAGTTTTAAAGATCATTTTGTTTGTTTTAGTTTGTGAAATCGTATTATGAAATCATAATTTAAATATTATTGTAATCTACAATACATTCTTATTGATAAATTTGTGAAGACCTTTGTTACTATTGCTGTATGGTTTATAAAGAAGATAATTGTGCACATTGGGATCCCAGTGGCCTCTCATGGATTCTTCTGCAGCTGGATGTTTCAGGGTATAGAGTTGCATATGTAACTACTGTGACTTTTATTTCAACTGGTCTCCAAGGCATACTTTTCATTAGTAGTCACTTAAGATTTCCTGGAAGCTCCTCTCTGTGATTTGAAAAATTCTCTGGATAATATTTCCAAATTGATGACCTTCTTCAGTTAAAACAATTTTTGGGGGTCTAGCTTTAAAGATATCTTTATTTTCTATTCTGTTCATCACCATTTTCTCATTGAAAAAATTAACCATGCTTATCCCACTTCAAATGAGCAGCTGCACTTTGAAACTAGATCCTTCTTTCGGCTGTAATTGTCCAAATGAAGAGGACCAGGTTTTGCTAACTGTTTGAAAAGAATTGGTTGTGACTGTAAAGCATCTTTCTGCTTTCAATTTTTTCTCTTCAAATTTTGGTGTGCTCTTAAGCAAGGAAAAAAAAAGAAGAAGAAAGGAAAGAAGGAAGGAGGGAGGCAGGGAGGGAGAAAGGAAGGAAGGAAGCAAACAAAAGAAAGAGAAAGAAAGGGAGGAAAAAGCAGTTTACAAGGTACCTATAAGCAAAGCAGCTCTTACCTGGGAACAGCTTAACTATAGCTTTGGAGGAAAGAGAAAGACATAAGACGGCCCCAAAAGTTTAGCCTGAGGAAGACCGTTGAGTTTAAAGTGTGACTATAAACTACTGAGCCAGATTTTTCTTTTCTTTTTAATAAATTTACCAGAATAAGTAAAATAATAATAAAATGCATACATACATATATACATGTGTGTATGTATAAGTGTGTGTGTGTGTGTGTGCGCGCGTGTGTGTGTGTATTCTGTTGAGTGTTATTACCAATTCCTGTGATGCCAACATTGCTAAAAACAATTGTTAAAACACTTCTTTGGGGATTGCCTTTGGAGCCAGTTCATGGGCACATAAAGAAGAAGTTCTCCATATTTTCCAGCTTCAAAAATTGTCTTTACTCACATTCATTTATACCTTCCTGGCAAGGCCCTTATGGTTCCAGTTCAACATGCCAAAGGAATAAAATTCATTAATGAGTTCTCACACTTGACTTTCTCACTCTGGCCATGAGCTGCTTTAGACTTATCAGGGTAAATACTCCTAAAGTTGGACCCCTCATGGTCATTGCCGTGAAGAGCTCTAATGTTCATTTTACTCCAGCAACTTCCCACTTGTCCACAAAGGTATTGGACTGCCTGTTGGAAATTTGATCCAACATGATCAAAAGGATCCTATAAAAATGGGAAATAATGATCTATCAGCTTAGAGACTGAAATAATTGCACATTCTGTTGCTAAGGGCACCAAGACAGCTGATTAGAGATGTTTATTGATTGGTTACTTAGCAAGCGGTCTTTCCTTAAAGGAAAAAAAAAAAAAGAAAGAAACAAGCAATCATAATAGATATATGTGTCTGTTAAATCTCATAATACATCTATGTATGTGTGTTAAATTTCCTAATAACTAGGGAAGAACATTTCCAAATGAACATGAATTATAGCTCTGTTTATTATACTATTGTGAAAACTAATAATTTGTCTTGACATAATAGCTGCTTTTGGGCTATCAGCAGTCATGAATAAATGAAAATATCTATAAATTTCTAAAAGTATATTTGAATTCTTATATCTTATACAAAATTATACATTCTCTCCACGGAAAGTTTAAATTGATACCTCTAGTTATGATAGAAATATTATAAACATACTTTAACCTTGTAAATAAAATAGTGAACACAACTGTTTCAGAGTTTTGATATGTATTTGCTTACTTGGCATAGTCATTCTTTTATTCATTCATTCAGATATTTATTGAATTCCTCCTATGTGCCAGGAAAACAAACTGCCTGAGTCTAGGACTGTTTAACAAATTGAAATTATGATCTTATAAGTTCATTATGGGGAAAAATGGTTCAACGTAATGCCCTGTAATGATTAGTGTCAGCCTTAATACAAAATTTGCGATTGCCGCCGGGTGCGGTGGCTCACGCCTGTAATCCTAGCACTCTGGGAGGCCGAGGCGGGCGGATCGTCCTGAGCTCAGGAGTTCGAGACCAGCCTGAGCAAGAGCAAGACCCCGTCTCTACCAAAAATAGAAAGAAATTAATTGGACAGCTAAAAATATATATAGAAAAAAATTAGCCGGGCATGATGGCGCATGCCTGTAGTCCCAGCTACTCGGGAGGCTGAGACGGTAGGATTGCTCGAGCCCAGGAGTTTGAGGTTGCTGTGAGCTAGGCTGATGCCACGGCACTCGCCCCAGGCAAGAGAGTGAGACTCTGTCTCAAAAAAAAAAAAAAAAAAAAAAATTTGCGATTGCCTGGAGTGTAAATCTCACCCTTATTATTTATTTATTTATTTATTTTCTATTCTGATGGTCATTTCTTCATCTTTTTGCCTCACCTTGGTTAAATGCTGCTTTGGGGGAACTCCTTCTTTCCTTCCTTGCATCTTCTAGACTGTAGGGCATACAGCCTACGTTAGAACAAGGAGACCAGTTAAAAGAGGCAAGCAAGGCAGGACAAGGCAAACTCCACGTCACTGATAATAATACTGGTAATAAATGGCTACTATTTATTGAGTACTTACTGTGTGCCAAGCTCAGTGCTGATGGCTTTAGTACATTATCTTATTTAATTCTCACCATAACCCTAGGAAGTAGATGGTGTAATTCCCATTTTGCAGATAAGAAAACCAAGGCTAAAAGAAGCTGCCAAGGGTGACCTGGGTTTCAGAGCTTGCTGAATCTATGGACTGTGCTAATCTGCCAAAGAGTCAGATTTGACTATTTCTTTTCCAAAACAAGGCTCATGATAAAACCATGTGGAGCTAGCTGAAGTCAGCTTAAGTCACGAAGAAACATGAGGTAAATACAGCCCAGAGCCACAAACATATTTTTGGAATCATTCCACTGATTGACGCCCTGGAAAGAAGCATGACCAAGGATGACATCTTCACTCAGAAACACGAATGTGGAAGAATTCGTTATTACAAGGCTGAGGAATGGTGTGGACAAATGCATATTGGATTGAGAATCAGATGGTGTGGGCCTCAGTTCCGTCATCTGTAAAACGAGACTAATACTCGTTAGAGCAGATGATCTCCAAGGATCCTTGCATTTCAAGCATTCTAAGCTTTTAGGCCAGAGTTACTTAGAATTTCTTGTATTGATAGTTCCTGAACTTTCCACTCAAAGGCTGCAGGGATTGGGTGATAATGCAGGAGAGAGTTACAAATGGAAACCACACACTCATCGGTCACGGAATTACAGAGGGAACACTCAAGGCTGTTAACTCATTCAGCTAAACACCCAAAATTGAGTGGAAAAATTTAAGAAGGAAAAGATTTTCTCCACCTGGAGATATATTTGTGGGCCTATAGAAGAAGGAGATGTCCTCAAAGAACATGTGAATGTGGAATTATTAAATAAAAATGTGGAGAATAGGCTGGAATGACGAATCTGAGATTTCAAGGGATTGTGTCAAGCATGTGTTTCTTTCATTGCTTCACAGACTTGTCTAAGATCCATGTGAACAGTGAGGCCTGAGAGACTATAGGGCTAGGAGTTTCTAGTTTCAGGCTTGCCACTGACTCACACTTTTATATCAATATCTTAATCTCATTTTCTTATGTGCAAAATGTGAGGTGGGTCCCTACTGCTTTCTGGTGCTAAAAATCTGCAAATCAGGGTATCTTTCGATAAGAAGCTAAAGCAGGAGAGTGACTGCGTTGAGGTGGTGTTTGCAGTGACTGAGCTCTCAGTGACATGAGTCATGGCTGAGTGACTAGTTCAGAGGACCTGGACTGAAATAGGTTTTATGGAGAGGAAGAAGAAAAGTCCAACATTAAAAACATAATTTGCTGTTGAGTGAGAGCAGTTTGTCCTGTGGTGTGCCTTAAATAGACGATAAGTCTGCTGTTGTACACAACGGCATCAAGAAAATGGCGGAGGAGGTGGGATAGCCCAGACTAGCATCGCTGTGGAATCCCAGAGACTGCCTACGTTTGGGGTTGGTGCGAGCTGCGGGTCTGGAAAGGACAAGAGATTACATGGCTTTGCGGAGCTATGAACTAACGAACTGGTGTCAGAGAGGCCAGCACGTGGTGTCAGGCCCATGTGCAGGCAAACATGGGAGATCTTCTAACCCAAAGAAAGTGTGGTGGCAGGTGTCAGACTTCTAACGGACATTTTGGAGTTTCAGGATGGAAATCTTAAAATAGGAGTCTAACCTTAAAGGAACAGGGCAAGGACGAATTGCTTGCAGTCCCTGGAACTGTGGTAGGATATCTAGACTTAGTAACAGGAAGGAGGCAGAAGCCCAATTACTAGAACCGAAGTGAAAGGCAAGCAGAGGGAGGAGATGACTTGTCCCTGAGCTGCTTAGGGCCTGAGTTCTGATTTTCTAAATGCAACCTACAGTCAAGATCAGTTCAGGAGCCTGAGTGGTGGGCGTGAAGCTGCCATGCCTCTGGGTAAGGGGCTGTGATGAGGGCGGAGAACCGGGCTCTGCAGTCCTCGGGAAGTTCACAAAGTGCCCGTGGGACTCTAAATTGGGCAAGCTACCTTGAGACAAACTAAGGAATCTAGGAACTAGGGTGTGCTTTTTTCTTCCTAGTTCTTAGCTTGCTTCATAAAGTTGATGAAAAGAAGCAGTGGTCCTAATTTCTTAATCTCTAGGTCCTTGACCTTATGTTTATGCTTATTTATACTCATAAATCGTCAGTGCGGTCTGACTCCCCGACAGCTTCCTTCTTGTAGCATAGGCTTGTCTTGTTGTCGACAATAATGCTGAAATCCTTACATTTCAATACCTGCTCTGTGCCAGAGATGGTGCTTGGAGTTGTAGATACCCTGCCGGGTAAGGCTTGACGCAAAATTCAGGCCTCGCTCTTCTAAGCCTGTTGTTTTCCATCAAGCTATGCTGACTTTCAGTTTGAAGCAATTTCTTTCCTGTTTCTCAATCTTGTTTTAACAGGAACAATGAAGATTTTCAAAATTCCAGCTACTGTGCCTAGAAATTCACAAATGCTGTCTTCTCTTTGCTTAATATCTAACTGCTTGGAACAAAAATCCATGTTTGTTTGTCTGTTTAAACTATGGAAAATGCAAATGTAACTCAGAAGTTGCTTCTTAAGACCACACTACCCTTCCTAAATTGAAAGGCTTGGCATTGAATTTGGGAATCTTAAGATGATGGTCGTGCGTGAGCATGAAGGTATTGAGTGGGCCTTGATAATTGTGATTTCTGACTTCAGTGTTACATTCTGTGACTATAAGCAAGATTTACGTTATTTTTTCTACCTAACCCTTGCCCTTCTGCCTTTTTTAAAAAGAAAATATAACAAATGTGATACATCACTTAAAAAGTAGGTTTTATGATGCAGTTGGCCGCAAATGGTGTTGAGTGGTGATGGAACAGTGAGTTTTGGAAATAAACTGAGTAGGGGAAGAGGAGAAAAGAAGGAATTCACATCTGTGCCCTTCGTTTGCGTTGGAACACAGGCCGCAAAGGTGGGAGGTGTTTGTGCTCTTCCCTGTGCTCACTGTGGGTGGCCGGGCCTGTCAAGCACATTATTTTATTTATCTTAGAGGAGTTACTGTAATTGTTGACCAGAACCACTGGCATTTGGGGTTCACACATCGCTGGACTCACGGTCTGTTGGCATTTGAAGAGAAGGACCCACGGTGTTTCTTACCTGTGGTGAGAAGTTATGTAGCTGATTTTCAAAATGGTCCAGTTCATGACCACAGGCAGGCCCCAGTGTTAGGGCTGTGCATCAAGCAATCTTGTCTGGGCTTGACAGCTTAAAAGCCTTTTGGGGGAGTTCAGCAAAGGGAACCAGTTAAGAAAATTATGACAAAACTAACCCAAGAAATATCCTGCAGCCAGTGAAAACATTTATAAAGAGTCTGCAGTAACACTGAAAATGCTGACGTTATAATGGTTTAAGTGGAGGGGGAAAAAAAAGAAACACAGAATATAACATTTTGAATGCAGAATGATTCCAATTATATTTTAAAACTGCATAGCAGTAAGATGAAATGGAAAAATACCAAAATGTTACTAGTAGCTATCTCTGGGAAGCAGAATTATAGGTTCATCTTTCTTTGCTTTTTATATACATATTCTTAATTTTACTAAAGTTAATTATCCCTAACTTTAGTAAGCATATATTATATAACTAGGGGAAAAAGCATTTTTCACGGTAAAAATATAACTTCTTGTATTTTAGGGAAACTCCCCTTTGTGGATCAGGAAAATGAGTTTGTCCCTTGCCATTCTGGTTTCTCAGGTGACTCCTGTTTGACTGAATTAACTCATTACATCGTGTAAAACACCTATTTGAGTACATATAGATGATGTCAGTTTTAATAGTACTAGGTAAATAATAATTTTACAAGATGGAGTTGACTTATGAGTTATGAAATGTCATGTTTTTTCCCAGTTAGGGTGTAGGGTGCTTTATTATCTGCTTGTAAGAGACCTGTATTTGAACACTTCATCAAGGAGAGTATTCAAGTTTTGTCAACCCAGTGAAATTAGGGCATTCCTGAGAAACTTTGCAGAGACAGAAATGACAACCAAACAATTGCAAAACTCGTTGGTCCTTTCCACGGTGCTCAGTGGATTCTCATTACTTCCTCACAATATCCTTATGAAGTGTTTTTACCCCTCATGTAAACTGAAGAAAACTGAAGTGTGAGGTTTAGTAACTTGCTCATATTCCAGAGGTTGTTAGTTTGTGTATTTGGGATTTAAATCCATGGTGTTTGTCTCCAGGAGTTACTATGCTCGTAAAGTTTTCTGGGGAGTCTAGTAAAGTTCATGCAGGAATTTATATTAAACCATCTGTTTTTCTTTTACATGAAATAAGAGATGAAAGCAAATAATATTTGAACCAGTAAAAACACCTGACAAAAGATGGCACTTTTTTGTTTTTAGAGGGTTTTGGTTTTGATGGAGACAAAGTGGACAAAACTAGAATTTCACAAGTTTATTAGGTATTTAAAAGTAATTTATTTGAAATCTGGAGAAAACTTGCATTTTTTTTCAATTTAGCATTAGATTTGCATAGTATTGGGCTGGGTGGCAGTAAAATAGTGAACAAGCTGAGTCGCCAGACAGACTCCCCTTGTAATTGAGGCTTCACCATTTATAACATCTCTGACCATAGGGAAATTATTTAGCCTCATAAGCCCAGTACTTCTCATCTGTAAAATGGGATTAATAACACCTACCTTACAGGGTTCTTGTAAGAAATAGATGAGGTAATGTTCATAAAGTGCTTGGCACAGTGCCAAAAGCATGGTAATAGTGTTCATTGATGGTAGTGATTATTTTTATTACTGGGAGTTGGAAAGTACGGGGCCTGGATCCAGTTCTGCAGCTAACATTGGCCCTGAGCAAGTCACTCAACCCTTCTGGATCTTAGACACCAGTGGGAATAATAAGTGTCTTTTTTTTTTTTTTTTTTTACAGTAAGATAAGGATGAATTGAAATTATATGAGAGGCAGCTTTCTGCAAAAGTATGAAGGGTTCTAGCAATGTACATGATAAAGATGGAAGGAGCAGGCCAAGTAAAGCAGTTAACTTTACTTGAGTTTAAGTTGTGACAGGCTTTCCCACAAAAGTCTAGTTTACATAGAACAAGTTGAGTAAATTATACTTAATCCGCTGGGAGAAAAAGCTTTAACTCAGAAACCTAGCAGTGCTATTCACAAATTTGCCTGATTTGTGGTCTCTCATGAAGAAAGGGCCAGCCCTGAACTGGACCTGGCGGGAGATCCTATTGCGTTTTACTCCAGGCTGTGCCTTCTGGTTAGCAGGGTCCCCCTGACAGGCCTGGCTGAGGTTTACTCTTTCACTCATGAGTGCGAACAGAATAGAAATAGTCCATTCCTTCACTCCTGCAAGCTGTGGAAACACCAAATGTGGATGGGTGTGTGTGAGCGTGTCCATACCTCTCAGGACAAGGGCCTATAAAAATTATCTGCATCCTACATTGCCAACCAGTGCTCAGCAAAGTTTGCTTTGGCAAACTCACACCAAAATTCCTGGCTATTCTCACATCCCCTCTGCGGGGCCATATAGGAGTATTGACCGGTCCTGGGTCCTGTAGTGAACATGTAAGAGTCAGGGCAAAGAGAAATTATATTCTAGTCTCCCTGCACTTATGGAAATGGGTTCAAGACTCAACGTGTCTCCCAGTACGATGCTGCAACAAGGGTGGGAAAGACACAGTCCTTTCTTTGGAACCAGAGGCTGATTTCTTGTGGGGGATTATAAATCTTTTCAGTGACTGTTTCTCAGGCCACCATTCACCCTAGATTCCTACAGGAATCACATTGCCTGCACAGAACAGCGCCGGCACCAATGCTGATCAAATTTAATTTGTCTGCCCGTCTGCTTTCCTACAATAGGTATTTGGAGACATTACCTATTAAAATGCTGAGTCCTTAGCACTGTCTTGAAGGCAAATCTGAAGCCTTGAGAGGGGACTACCATCTTTTCATTATTATATATATATTTTTAAAAGAGCAATGGATACAGGAGTGGGAAGTGGGGCTGATTCGAACTTAACATGCCCCCTTGGCCACCCCACCCCAAAAGATGATTTAAAAACACGCAGCGAGCCAGAGAATTTTCAAGGCTAACTTTCTCACGTGGAAGAGAAAAATTATTGCAATGCCCTTTAGCTAAGTACACTCACTTCAGCCTTTATGGATGGCAGCAGTCACGTGTTCACCTCCTCAGGAGGAAGAGAGCTTGAAAAAACAATCACAAGGCTGAACCTCCCGAGGCTGGAGCTGGGATGATCTCTGATTGTAGGGCACAGGCAGTGCCTGTAAGGTTGCAAGGTTGTTTTTGTTTTTGTTTTTTTTAAGGAGAAGGAAATAATCTTCCTGCTGAAAAGCCAAAGTTAACCCCCTTTTCATCTTACGCATCATTGCTATAGCAGAGACGGCTGACATTCCTGAGTCTTAGCAGACCTGGCTATTTTGCAGAACTCATGCATAAAGATAGCAGGCCCTCTACAGTTTAGCATTCTCATGGATGTATGCAGGAGTGAAAAGGAGCAAACAGTTAGAATTAGGCAAACATGGTAGATGAAGACTTCCTAGTAAACTTTCAGCTAATGTTGATGCAGAACTGAGAATTATCCGAAGTTTATTCTGCTATCCAAAATATTCAAGAAAGTGACTGATTTGAAACAGAACACAGGAAATTTTGATGTGAATCATCATGAAACCAATAAAATGTAGAGATGACATACAACCAAGTACAGAAAGAAAGCAGATATGTCCAGGATAAGCACAGGAGTGTAATTGGATTTTTGTGCCATTTTTCGTGTGTGTGTAGGGATGTGTGTGTGCACACATTGAGTGCAGGCTGTTAAAGTATGTCGTATAAAGTTTCATCTGTGTAAAATGTGGTTTGTACTTTGGACTCTGTCATTCTTGGCTGATACTTTTTTGTTGTTTATAAAGTTTGGAATAAAATAACCACTTGTTCCCGAAGGGTACCTGAACCAGTGAGTAGTCATAATTGTAGTCATGATGATTTGGTGTCCAGATTTTATGAAAATTGGTATCCGGATAATGCATTCCTACTTGGCTTTAGTAATTCTATACAACTGTGAAGTCGAGAGGTGCAAGCTTTAACAAATTTAGAAAAATTCAGGTCACCTTTTAAATGCAGTGTCCACCTGGGAATTTCCTTCTTTGTAAATTTGGCATTATGACTCACCTGCCCTGACTCTTTCATACTTTCTCTCACTCTTTTTCTTTTTTAATTTTAAATTCTGTTCCTTTTTTTTTTTTTTTTTTTTTTTAGACAGAGTCTCACTCTGTTGCCCTGGCTAGAGTGAGTGCCGTGGCGTCAGCCTAGCTCACAGCAACCTCAAACTCCTGGGCTCAAGCAATCCTTCTACCTCAGCCTCCCGAGTAGCTGGGACTGCAGGCATGCGCCACCATGCCCGGCTAATTTTTTCTGTATAGTTTTAGTTGTCCAGCTAATTTCTTTCTATTTTTTTTAGTAGAGACGGGGTCTCGCTCTTGCTCAGGCTGGTCTCGAACTCCTGAGCTCAAACAATCCGCCGGCCTCGGCCTCCCAGAGTGATAGGATTACAGGCGTGAGCCACCGCGCCCGGGCCTGTTCCTTTTATGTCAAATGACCTTACTCTGGTTCTCTGCTTGGTGAACTGATCATTCAAGGCCCTCTTTTGTGAAGACCTCCTTATCCCCAAATAGAACTAATTCCTTTCATCAATATTTCTCCTAGAAGAATCTTGGTAATGATGGCTAAGCACTTCCTGAGCACTTCCTGGGCCCTTTAGGAGCAATAGTTACAGTTACTTTATCTTTGTATCAACCTTATGAGGCAAGTACTATTGTTATCCCAGTTTACAGATGAGGCGTAACTGAGGCTTTGAGAGGTTTGGTAATTTGTCCAGGGTCTCACACCTCTGCAGTGGCACAGCCATGGTCTAAACCCAGGTCTGGTTGATCCCCTAAGTGGCCTAAATGTTCCCTGAAGTGACTTCTTAATCACTTTGTTCTTCCTCACTCTCCCTGCCCCCATAAGTGCAGAGGCATTTATAATTTGTGGTCATATTGATTACAGTTTGGTATGTGTGTCCTCCAAAATGAAAATATGAGGTTCAAGATGGTAAAAATGGCATCTTGGTAACCTCTATAAAAGAATACTAATTAAAAATATTGACTCTCATACAACTATAAAATGAACACTTGTCAAAAATTTTACTTAACTCATTTAGTGAATGAGGGAACCGAGACAGTTGTTATAATAGGTTTGTAGGAGAGCCATGAGTTTATGTGGAATAAAAGAATGTTGAAATGAATTTAAAAATGGATACAAAATTGGAAGGGAGTACATTGAACTTCCATTGGACAGAAATTATTTGCATCTATAGTTGAGAATTATTGGCATTGCTTTCAGTTATCTATGAGTTATGAAGTTGTAAAGTAGCACAAAGACTAAGGCCTAAGTCCCTATGGGATCAGATAATTCCTGGAGGCTCCAGCATTGCATTAAAAGGATGCCCATTCCAAAGACTTAATTTTTTCCCTACACTTCAGAGAAACAGTGTTACATAACAAAGAGCATAGGCTCGTGGTTTAGACAGGCCACGCTCCAAATCCAAACTCCCAAGCTTAATCTGTGACCTTAAGTAAAGTTTGAAGAAGAATACAAAAAAGCACACACACGCATATACATACACAAATGTCACACAGACATTTTGAGAGGATTAAAGGTAATAATATAGAAAAAGCCCTAGGCACACAGTAGATACTGCTAAATATTAGGCATTATCATTAGTAATAAAGTAACTATCAAAATGTCTAACATATAGTTTTTGTTCAGCAAATGTTTGTGGTTGAGTGACTAAATCAGCAGTGGACAAATGTTTTCCTATTAAAGGAGTTCTGGAGGTGCCACCCCAAGATATACCATTGTGGTATATTGCTTATTTTGAGCTGAAGGCACTTAAAAAATAGCCAGTGCTAACCAGAAGTTGTAGAACAGCAAGGTTGATATTTCCCTTTGCTATTGTTTGAAGTAAATGGACCACTGGAATTGCAGTCAGACTTAGACTTGATTCTCTTCTCAACCGTATACTAGCTGGTGATCTTAGGCAAGTCACCCGTCATGTCTGCAATTTGGATACCCCAACCCTGCGATAACCACTGGGAAGAGTAAATATGCAATACTACACCAAGGTGGTAGCTATTCACTTCCAGAGAGGGAAGAAAGCAGTCTTCCATGGGTTCTTCGTTTGTGTGGAAACCACGTAATTTTTATGGTTGAAGAGTGGACCAGCCATTTCAGCAAGGGATGAAGATGTGGGGTAACTATTTATTGTTACAGAATAGTCTCCAGAATAATAAATGTTAAGTCTAAAAATTATCGCATTGGATACATTTTGAAAGGTCATTAAATGTTGACATCATGTTGAGTGGTCTCACAGATAAGCATTTGTCTTGAAATTTACTTAAACGATGTCTGTTTTGTAATTAAAAATGGTCTTTTTTGGCTTAGGCATGACTTATTCTTTGAAAGTAAGTGTATCAACTCAATCCAAAGTTCGGAAAAACAATACAGACCATTAAAACCCACCTAGAATGGTCTCACACTTTAAAGAAGGCCCATTAGCTATGCGAATATAAAGTTACCTGCACTTGTGATAAGCACAATTAACTAAATAATGAAGCCCATTAACAACTACTTGTGAAACATTAAGCTTTGGAAAACTTGGCTTTGATGAGTTAGGAAGGTAGGAAGGATAGAATTTGTTTTCATTTGGGTAGAATTTTAATACAAAAAATCTTGTTTAATCAATTAGAGCAAACTTACACTCTTTGTAAACTCCACTCCCAAGCCCCCATCCCTCCCATATTAAAAAAAAAAAAAAATGCTGTGTTTTGATGGCTCTTAAGTTCTTTCTACTGGCATGAGCAAGGTGAAGACATGTTGGAGGTGGGCCGGTGTTTGGAAACGATCCACATTTTGTTCTTGCAATTGTGGTTGTTTTTATTGATTTTAAAACTGTGTGCCCCATTTTAGGATGGAATCTGCTCTTAGATCTGTGTGTGTTGTGTTGTGTAAGACGAGGTTGTACAAGCTGGAGGGTAAAAGCAGCTGCTCAGCAGCCACACTGGGGCAGAGCCGCCAGCTCGCCCATTGCCTCTGCCATGCTGCTTGGTCTGAGTTTCAGTTTCCTCGTGTGTGAAATAAGGAAGCGGCAGGGCCTGCCTGCCGTAAGGACTGAATGAAAGTGATCCATGTCAAGTGCCTTGCACAGAGCCTGGCTTCTCACTGAAAACTGCTGCGATTGCTCATCATCATTATCATTATTATTGTTTACAGCCAAAAAGTTCTGTCAGTTGCCAGATCAATATTACAAATGGTTACGAGTTGGAGCTACAGGAGACTTAGCGTAGGATGTTGCAGTTTATTTTCAACTACTTCTCCAGTCCTCCTTTATAGTATACATTTACATAATCATGATGATGGTTTCTGTTTATGAGAGCATCAATTTTCTCCTGACTTTCCTTCGTAGTCTCTCCTTTCTATTTTCTTTTTGACTGGGTTTGGCTTTGTCATCATAGGCTTTGATTTTTTCACAGTGGATTCCAAGCCAACTTTTCCTCCATTGTCCCCCACTTCTCGAACTCAGCTTTCCTAAAACTCAGCTTTCATTGTGGCCCTCTGCACCTTTTAGGAGGCAGGGAGAGGAAGATGTTTCCTGTGGTCTCCAGGTGTGGTTAAGGCCCCATAGTCTGGCTCTTTGAGGTTCTGCCCCCAATCCCACCAGCCTTTCAAAATCTTCTACTGCTCCAGCCATGCATATTTACTCACAAGTCCCTAAACACGCTAAGTGCTTTAACACCACTCTTACAATTCCCTGGATAGCCCTTCTTTTCTTCCAGATTTTCTAAACCCTGTGCTTATTTCAATCCCAAGTCAAGTCCCAGCTACAGGCTGCTCTCCTGTTTCTTCTTTCTGAGCCCCTGGGAGAGCCAATCCTTTGTTCCAGGCATCTGGAATTAACATACTAGCTTTTGTTCCTGTGTTCACTGCAGTGTTACCTGTCCTTCTTCCCAGCCCACCGGCAGTGCCAGGTATCTTCTCCTTTACTCCATCACACCTCGAACATTCTTAATATAACGCTTTGCATGTTGTTTCATAAATCACTTACTTACATATCACATGGACCATCTCAGACGCACAATGCCCCCTAGAAGGTGCTCAGTACAATAAGTGCTTGTGAAATGACTAGGTGACCAAGCAGTTACCAGGCATATCAGTAAGCACTTGTTGAACAGCGAATTGACAGATCGAGTGCAGAATCCTTGAGGGAACCACTCTTGTTGCTTGTTTGTCTTCCCAGCACCTACTGTGGTACCTGCTTGTTGACCAACTGCCTGACAACTGATGGACCAACCAACTATGTGGAATGATGGGCATTGAGTAATACGTCACATATTTTTTTCCTCAAATGCAAAGCCATTACCCAGAATTTTAAGCCAAGTAACCCGACTGTCACTTTAAAAGAGAGAAAAATATTTAACCCTGGACAGCACATCTCCAGTGGGTTATTTACGACCTGACAATATGCTGTCCGAGAGGCTTCAGTGGTTGCCACAGTACTTAGTCTGCTGGGCAGGAAAACACCTCGAATGGCATTAGTGGAAGGACCATGAATTCATATTGCATGCAGTGCTCAAAGAATTAAATTGTTACCACTTAACATTCATTGAATGTCAGCACTGTACTTTTGTACTAGGAAAAAATAGAGGAGACACACTCTGTGCAGTGGGCTTTGTTAGCTATAATTAGTTGGTGATAGAACAGTGTTGATACAGCAGTTCAGCAGTTAAAGGAAAGCAGTGCCTTTGGTACAAATGTGAATATATTTATACATCTGGTTCTGTTATGTTTACTGTGTTTAAGCACACCATTACTGTTCCAGGGCATGACAGCTAAACCAGGAGAATTTCACCAGCTCATAGTTTTAAAAACACAAGAACAATCCCATTTCTGAAGTGCCTTTAGTTAAATCACATAGCTTTTCATTTTGGTTTTGTTGCACTAACTGGAATTCTGGCTTCTTTGTTCTCTTTTGCACTAGATATACCTAGATCCTGTCTACAGTCCTACATTGCAGTTTCACTTCTCTTTACGTAAAGTCTTACTAATTCTGATTACATGTGGATGGATCTGTACTGCCATTCGTCTTTGCATTGTCTTGGAAAGCAGAAAATAAAATTGCAAAGAGAAAAAATATGTTTTAAACGACTTCAGAGACTGAATTGTTTCTCACGCCTTTCCCCAGTGAATACTGGTGCATAAGCCGCGTGGCTAATCATGGAAACTTGGGATGGTTTGGTCCTGCCCCTCTTTTCACACTTGGGGAACAGAGCCTAGAACAGGGGAAGCGACTTGCTTAGGTTCACACACAGCTGATTGATGACAAGTGTAGTAAGAGCACAAAGGCCCCTGGACTCTACCGCCAGGGCTCTTTGTAATGAGACTTACCTGTAGACTAAAGTAGTCCCTCTGAAGAGACGTGCATTTGGGAAGTTTTTGCACATGTGGCCTGATGACCCTGAGAATAGGAACTCCTTTATTTTTACCAATATTCTACAGATAAAACTTTTGTATGGCCCACTCCCCCAATGAACTGTGATATGCAATTTTTTTTTTTTTTTTTGAATTTAGGAGTCTCCATCTGACTGGATAACTTAACATAAGAATTGAGGGATCAACAAAGGGAGTATTGAAACGTGGATATTTTTGACAATGAATTCCAATAATTTCAAGTAGACTTTCCAGATATCAGTGGCTCCCAGAGTTCAAATTATTAATTTCCTGGCATTTTATAGTTTTTAAACTCACTCTTATTCTCCAAGTACAGGTATATTTTAGCTTCCAAAATTAAGTGGGTGGAAAGAGAAGTGAATTGGAAGTTAGGACGCCTGAGTTCTAGTTCAGCGCAGTTCCAGTTCAGCACAGTTCTAGCTCAGATTCTTCATGGTAAAATGAGTCATTTAAAACCTGGTCAGTGTTTTTCAAAGTGTGGAGTATGTATCATTAGTGTTGGGCAAGACGCTTTAGAGTAGACAAACTTTAAACAACATTTCAATACTTAGACTTTATTTTAATGTGTAGTTGAAAAATAAAACAATCATATCTGATTCATGACCTCATAGGTGATACTGTTCAGGACAAAACTAAAAGGTATTTGTGTCAAAACTGTAGGACAAAAATCAAGTTATAGTCCAAGTGAGTGAGGCAAAGACCATGAAGATGATACTCATAGAAGTGAAACACAGAATTAGATAATCTCTAAGATCTCTTTTAATTTAAACATTCTGTGGTTTTACTGATGTCAGCCCGGTGTTTGTTTATTCATTGTTGTGCTGGCAGGTTTTGCATATGTCTTTACCAAACAGTGTGTCTAGGTTGGAGAGTGTAACATCACAAATATAACTTTAGCTTTCATGCTATCTAAATTTTCTGGGTAAACGTGAAAGCTTTAATGTTATGCTGGAAAACTTTTTAGAGATAAAGTCAGTGGACTGCATCAATACAACATCAGGGTTTTAAAGTGGAATGGGGGATGCTAAACACGTTGAAATCCAGTTAAAATGCTTTGTAAGGGTAAAGCTCTGTTCTCACACTGAATTATAGGCTAAGTGTGTACACAAGGGTTTTACTGCACACATGGTCTAAAGAAGAAATCCACGTCACAGCAAACCCAGGATAACAGCTTTTCTTAAAATCTGTCGATGCCATTTGCAACACTGTATGCATTTGTTATTGGAAAGAAATAACAGATATGGCCAGAAGAGGACTCCACAGTGGAAGCAATAATATTATCATATTATTTTTTGTGGATTAAAAACTCCTAATGTATCAAGACTGAATAAATGAGAATGGTTTATTTTCTGGAATATGCAATGAGTTATATAAACATTTGAGGATCAAGCTTCAAGAACAAGATTTGAGGCTTGGCACAAAACTTAGAAAGTTAATTAGAAAATGGTTTTAGATGATAGCTCAGGCCTCGTCTATGAAAATCCAACAGTTTGTTCGACGCTCTCACCTCTCCATGGCCTGGATTAAGTATGTGTCTTTGATGAACAGCTCATTGGTCTATAAATTCACGTAGACCATGAGTTCTGGCACTACAGAGGGAGGGGTTCTGGCTAGTGGAATTGTATCTAGGAGGAGATCACATGGATTTTGAGGGCATTAGACTTCCTATCACACAAGGAAAAGTTGAAGAAACTGGCTGCTCAGCTAGAGGGGAGATAGATGGTTTCAGGGTATTAAAATAGATGTTTCCAACTAGTTGAAGAATTGTCAGATGGAAAAGGGACTAGATTCTTATTCTTTTATCATTTCAGAGTGCAGAACTAGGATTAAGAAGGAGTGGCAGGAAAGAAACATGTATTTAAAGACTAGATTTTGTGCCCAGGACTGTGCTAGGTATGGTGTATGTGATCTCTTTTAATTCTCATAAAGTCCCTGAGTGGTAGCTGTTATCTCCTTATAGTGGAAGGAGAGAAGGGGGTCAGAGAAAGTAAATGATACTGCTACTACTAAGGGCAGTAAAAATACTATTACTAATAGTAAAAAGAAGTACTAACATTTCTTGAGTGTCTACTGTGTGTCTGACACTATTCTAAATGCTTTAATACGTTATCCTTTTGTATTCTCACAACCACTTTAGGAAACAGGTACTATTATCTACCCATTTTGCTGATGAGGGAACCAAGGCACAAGGGTTAAGCCACTTGCTAAGTGTCACATGTTAATAAGTGTGGAGTGGAATTCAGAGCAAGGCAGTCTGACTCCATAGCCAAACAACTCTTTGCCCTTATGTTATTCCTCCTCTGTTTTCAGAGTACTTGACAATTTATATCCTCATAGCAACATAGCAAATTAGGCGTTATTATTTCCATTTTACAGATGAGAAAAAATGAAGCTCAAAGGAATTAAAGAAGTTGCCCAAAGCAAATGACTGAGCCAAAACTGTTACTCAGTCTTCAGGCTCCAGGCCAAAGTCTTTGGACCATGCTCAGCTTTCTCAGAGGTGCAGAATCTGGAGCAGAAACTTTCTAACAAGTAGAGCTATCAAAAGCCAGAATGGGTTGTACAGGGGGGCTGGGAGGGAGCTTGGGAGCTCCCCTTCTCTGGAAACCTTGGAATGGAAATTTATGTCAGTGAGGCAGGTTAGGGGTGGAAGGGATTCAAGCGTCACGTAAAGCATTGAACCAGATGCCTCGTAAGGTTTTGTCTTGCTCTGGGATTTTGTGATGCTGTGTTTTCTTCTCATCTTCCCGTGTCGTCTTGTTTTCCCCGGGGTGTACTCAAATGTATGTGCAAATCTCACTCTGTTATTTGAATCTGGCTCTGGGGTTTAGATTGCCTTGGTAAGATACTCACTTGCTGGGATATTTGACGTGGTGCCTTGGGGGAAATGTTAGGTCATTTGAGAAGTCAGCAGCATAAACGGTCAGTGGTAAAGTTGTAAACTAAGGAGGAAAATGTAGTGTGAGTGTCTTCACACAAAGTGAACAGGTAGCTCTTCCAATAACAGGATCTCCCTTGGATGTGCTGCCACAGTGAAAATATTTGGCTGTCTTGACTTTTCCTTTCAAGGTGTTTATCAGATGCCCAATTTGGGAGTAGTAGTTTCCCTCAGGTTATCTCAGCTTTAATTATCTCCACTACAACTTGCCCACTCCACTAGTCTTATTTTCAACTCTAAGTGTCTGTGGGTGGAAACGTTTTCCATCCTATCACCCCCAGGTCCTGCAGTCCTGCAGTGTAGCTCCGGCAGGCTGCACTGTCTTGTCTTCTGAAACCACCTCTTGCCTTGTCCTTTGTCCTGTGGATAACAAAGGACCTCCATGCCTCTGGGTCAGGGGATCTATACAAATTCTGCCTTTGACTGCTTATGCTCTCTACTCCCCCCAGTCCCCTACCTTGAATCAATCCTCCATACATCTCCCAAATATCTGCTAATTGTTTCTCTTTGATGATGTCGTTTTGGTAGTGTCGATGGGTGAGCCTGCTCTGCTTGTTTGGCCGTCTACTTTGAACTCATCATCCTATTTCCTCTCAAAGCTGAGAAGAAATATTTTTCCTTCCTGTCCCCTCTACATTTCTGTTTCTTGGCATGTATTTAATTGTTAATTCTGCTGAGCATTTAAATGTTTCTCTGGAGGAGGTAGGAGGCTGGGGAAGAAGGTGGAAGTGATTCAGAAATTGACTGGTGTTCCCCACAGTCTCAGAAGGTTTATTGCCCAATATGGAGCAAAGATGGGAAACAAATTATGTATCATGTGATGACTGGCTGCTCTGAAGCAGGAAGGCTCATAGAATAGGGGCCTATTTACAGCAAGGGGTTTACATCTGTGCTACTTTCTGTTTAATAAATTCAAAATGATGACTATGATGCCTCTCTCATAAATTGGGATGGACTCCCAAAGGATTTTGAAGCAGTAGCTGTTTCTGTAGCTTAGCTGAGTTACAGAAAGAGAGAAACGGGCTGTGTCTGTGCATTACTATTAGGATGAAAGCTGGAAAAGAAAGAAATACTAGATAGATAGATATTGCATTTACTCATATATTTAGCATGCATTTAGAGGTCCAGTGTTTGATTTATTAAATTGTCATTCAAATGTCGGTGGATCAAGTATAAGTGCAAACAGTCCCATTCTAGTGAGAATCTTAACTTTTGCGATAGGAATATTGCCTATCGTTTTTGAGAGTGACACAGCCATCTGCAGCAGGGAATAGTTATTCATTCTCTGGGAAAACTACATACTTTTAGAAGACGGGAGATGTTGATAAGATTGGAACCACTGAGACTCAGTGTAATCGAATCTCAGCAATGGAAAGGAAGACATCAAACATTTTTATATATAAAAAAGCAACATCGGATATGATCGAGAGGGTTTCCAGGTTCCTGATGAGATCTCAGTGGATTTCGTGAATTTTCTCTGTGGTAACAGTGTATTAATTTCTAACCTTTCTAACAGGAAAAATCCATTAATTTTTTGCAGAAGTTAAACTTTCTTTTTAGGCTTCTGGTTAGACCCACTGTGACAACCAGTTCACAGAACTCCTTCCTTCCATCTTCTCTCCCTTCTGCTTTTCTCTCTTCTTGGTCTCCTTTCTTCTTCCTTAACTTTCCTTCTTTTCTGGCACAGATAAAATAAAATAAAAAGGTTAGTCATTGAAGAAATATGAGACTCATCAGAGTATACACTGATGTCTTTATCCTTCACTGAAATTGTCATTGTTAAAACAAATATTCAAAAAAACCCAGATTGTTTCTTTTAAAAAAAGAAAAAAAAATTAAAGCCACATGTTTAGGGAATCTTGCATTGAGCTTTCAGTGTGTTCTCTGCTGCATGTTAACTATTGGGGGTGGGACTGTGATATGAAATATTGTTCCTTATTTAAGGTTTCACACTCTGATCTCTGCATTGCATATTTGCTTCTCTTGTGACCTTCTCTTTGCATTTTTAACTGCTTCTTTTCACCCGTAATCCAAAAATAAGTGAACATTCCTACAGAGAAATTAAAGGAAGTTGTCAGTGTAGAGTTAATACAGTTAAAGCACCCTTAACTCTGCCACAACCCCTTAAATAATTAAAACTGTATGCTTGAAGAGTCAGATTTGCATTTCTTTACCAAGTTTATTTAGTACACTTTGTTACACTCAATTAAATGAGAATGTTCTGTTTCATTTTCTTTGCTTCAGGTTGATCATTTTGCCTTTTGATTCTTATGCCCTGGTGTAATTTCACAGTGCTTAGGTCTCTAAAACTATACATATATTAATGCATACATAGATATATACATGACCATTAAGAGGCTTCCTATTTGTACTGAATAGAATCTTTGCCCAAGGCATCTGAGCATTCCTAGTAACCTAGGGTGTCACTGGGACTGCAGATAATTCATCGTGGTAAAAACAAGTTTGACAAAGTTCTTTTAACATCTGATACATATATTTTTTAAAGCTGTGTCATTTTGGCATCACTTTCTCTCCCTACAATTTGATTTGCGAATCTCTTAGCAAAAACAAGAAGATACAGGTGTTGAATGGAGGTGGGAAGGAAATTAAATATAAGTGCTGTCTCTCCACATCTCAGTTGGCAGAGCATGTGCAGACTGCTCTCTGCAAATTAGTTCATTGCTTAAGTTATGCATGTTTAAGAAGGAATAAATTAGTTATCCATTTCCTAATGAGTAGTGGGATCAATTGGAGCATGATGAGAGAGAAATGGCATAATTTTACTTCCCCAGTTGGGGTTCAATATCCCTAAACTTCATCATTAATCACTCTATCAGTTTCCTGGGTTATTTCAACTCTACGTGTAAGATTTTCTTTCCTTTTAATTTTCGTACCAGGTAAGTAAGTCTTTTCGAATTTGCCCAGTGGGGTTGTAGAGGGGGGAAGGGATACCCTTTCCACCCAAAAATGTCCTTCGTTACAATGGGCCTTTCTGCCTTTGCATCGGTTTGTCTGGGTGAGTTCACGGATAACAATCGCTATGTATGTACGATGACAATTGCGAGGGTTCTAATATGTTTAACTGTTATGGGATCTGTTATGTCTACTTTAGGGTCGACCCCATCCCATATGACACTCCAAAACCAGCGGGCCACACGCGGTTTGTCTGCATCTCAGACACACACTCCAGAACAGATGGTATCCAGATGCCTTATGGGGACATCCTTCTCCACACAGGCGATTTCACCGAGCTGGGACTGCCCTCAGAGGTTAAGAAGTTTAATGACTGGTTAGGTAAGGAATGATTGCGTTCTGGCGGCCCCAATTAACCTTTCCCGTCCGAGTGTCACTCACTGCGTCCTAATTGAATTAGAGCACTTGGAAGCCAGCTCAGCCATTTCTCGTATGATATGCGGTGGTGTCTAGCTTTAATCCAATTCTGTTAATTAAAGATGAATTTTTAGATATTTAATTTTACTGTGCATTCTTTCAGTGCCTGGCCTTGGTGGCTCTGGGGCAAAGAGATGGAAAGCTTTGAAAACGATCTCATCTCACTCATTCTGCTTTAATGAGGGCGTTCATTGGCACACAGGAGACCTAGAATCATATTTTTAATTCATTGGCTCTGTAATCTTTCCCAGATATTATGAGCAAAGATGTACAAATGACCTACTAGTAAGAGAACATTTCTAAGAAATGAGGAGGATATAAAAGTCCTCATATGAAGCAAAGTTCCTACAGCACATTGCCGCTTGGAGCAGTTTTCCTAAGTGAACTGGAAGGTGTCCTAAGACGCCTGAAAAGATAAGGTGTCCTGCTGTAAAGCTCCAAAAACTTGGGTTATGAAACTGCTCCATGCACTGTAAAAAGGACAGTAGCAACTTTGTGGTTACTCTAGAGGTACCGCAGGTTGGGGTTACTGCAAAATGTTAGATCCTGGCTCAGACAGTTGCCATGTGTTAGCATTACAAGACAATCATGGGGTTATTAATATTTAGATTAGAAGACAGATTTTTTTAAGAATCCTCTTAGGGGAGAAAAAGAAGTGCAAGTGTTCTGAGATTTTAGAATCTCTAAAGACACCAAAGAATTGTATAGCAGAAAGCAGAAATCTGTCTGTAAGAATAATGTCATGAATAATGTGTCAGCGAACAAAAATTACTCAGGAGACTTAGGCGGAAACTTAAAAATTTTGTTTTCCATCAAACTAATGCAGGGATTGAGAAATTTTTAAATTTTTGATGAAATGATAAAACATGTATGTTAATGGAAAAAGGATATGTATTAAAATGGTTATAATATTTTTTAAATAAGCAATAAGCCTAAATAATAATGTAACTATTTTGATTTTTCGTATGACCTTGCTCATCTATCCACATTTTATATAGTCGACATCAGAGTACAAATCTGCTCTTTGACTTTTGGCTATTTTCATTTAATAGTGTTTTTTGGTAAGACTTCAAATCTTTTTGCATAATTTTCATATTTATCCTTTTTAATAGCAACATGCCATTTACAGTGTTGGCTGTGCCTTTAATAAGACATCCCTCTAAAAATGAACATTTAAATTGATGTCAGTTTTTCCTCTGGTAGCTAGCACTGAAACGTGCATTTTTGTGTGTCTATGTCTTTTTGTTTCCATTGAAGTATTTCTTAGGGTGAAATACTGTTTTTGAGTTAAATTACTAAATCAAAGGATATAAAATTCTTCACGGTTCATGCTGCATGTCGGCATCTTGCTTTCCAAGGGCATTGGACCTGTGTGCTTCATTAGCAGTGAATGAATGTGTAGGTACCAGTTTTACCATGGTCTTGGCGGCATTGGATGTTGGAGCTTTTATATTTGTGCTGTTTTAGTAGGTATTCAATCATCTTATTTAAAACAGCCAGATTTTAAAATATCATTTAGCATAATCTCATTGTTAGAGATGAACACAGAGATGTAGTGAAGTTAAGTGACTTTGTCAGTCTCATTGTGGCAGAGTTGGGTCTACATCCAGATCTTTTGTGTTTTTTTGCCTCTGTAACATTTTCTTTCAAGTACGATTATCTCTTTATTTTAGCAACTTTTATCTCTGAACTACTGACAGTTAAAATTATTTTGAGGCGAATTTTGACAATTTTAAACCAGTCTGACAATGGAATCTCAACACAGAAATTATTGAGCTGCATTGACAATGTTGATTTTTAAATAAGAAAGGGAACAGCACTGTGGGAAGTTTACAGACATACAAGACAGGTTAGATCCTGGTTATGATCTTGTTTAGCCACTGACCTTGGGCAACTGCGTTAACCTCTCTTTACCCCTTGGCTTCCCTCTGCAGAACTAAGGATTAATATTACCTGTCTTTCTGGATTGGTGTGAAGATTAATCAGTAAATGATTGCTGCTAGTAAGTTTCTGTGGGCCATTAATAACTGAATGGGGAACATGGTGAATGAACCATCGACAGATATTTAAAGGGTAAAAACAAGAAGAGGTCAGAGGAATTATTTAGTAGATTAGAAGTAAACACTCGGAGATTTTATAAGGGAAAGTACTCCATAAATGGAAATGTGCCGTAACTAAGGAAATAAAATGATCAAGAAATAAAATGCTAAGGCCCAGCTGCGTGGTCAGTTCCCGCTTTTCTCATTTCCCCTCTGATCTGATGAGGCAGGAGGAAGAGGTCTCAGCATGGGATGCAGAATGTGGGACTGAAGGGAGCCCATGGGATCTGGGTAGAGCAGTTGGGATCCCATTGAGAAGGCCCAGAATAGCTTACTGTTACCCGGGCAACCTCATGGCGCTCAGAGGGTGAGAGATGGTGTGTGATTACACTCTACCACTCGGCTCAATCAGAAACCACTCACCAGAAAAGGGTGCTTTCAGCCACAGCCACCAGGTAGCCTGGCAGAGTGGAGTCAGGGGGTCAGATCAGTCTAGGGCTTTTGCTGTAAGAGGTCATGCAACTCTCCCTGGGGCAGGGGTCTCACAGATTTGGCAGGCATTTAGAACCCAATGTATCTCTAATTGATTTCCATCTTCCTACTCTAGTCTAGACAACCCTGATTATTGAAAACCACCTCACTGTCTCCCATGCTCCTTTACTCTCCCACTGGGCTAATCTGTTTCTGCTATAGGCCAGGCATTCCTTCCATACCTATAACATCCCTCTAAAGTTGTGTCATTATCCCCATTTTACAGGTGAGGAACCTGAAGCTCAGCTGGGTTAACTTACCCACTGTC